>LPNX011049484.1:10874-94473 GCA_001517045.1 Pseudotsuga menziesii
TCTGAAGGAGGACAACCCGCGCATGATACACAAGTTTACACAAGAGAAACCCGCGAATATATGCATGCGCGACTTGCAAAACACAAGAGTCGCGCATGATGCGCGGGTTGCACATAGGGAGAGTCGCGCATACACAAAAAACGCATTTTTAAGGTATTTGTGGGAATTTTGAGACTTTGGTGTCTTCTGGAAAGTTTTAGCTAACTGAAATACCTTTCTAACGGTGCAGAAATGAGGTCAAACGGTGTTAGAAAACTCAAGATATGGGTCCTCCAAGATAGGTGTTTTTTCAGTGACTTTCATGAAGTGCCGACATGCGACGAAATCATGGGAAAGTGGTCACAGGAAGAGAAGTGTCATTTTGAGATATAACATGTTCTATTATAGAATTTTTTGTGGTCATATGATCTACAATGAGTCAACATTATCCTTAATGCCCCCTTAATTTTGACCACATAGAACACAATATAATGTTTATATGGAAATGATTTTATACAACAATATAGATCACGCCTACCACTTTGGGTCTTAGGATAATTATGTACCCATTTACAACATATTAAGACTCAACATTAACATCATCATATTTGAGGTCTTTACAGTATCTATTTGTGTATTTCATATTCACACTCTTCAATAAATTGTGTCACACTACATATCCATATTTCATATCAACATAATAGGTGGAAACGATAATTTGATCTCACATATTTTCTAAACTTATTTATCAAGTGTTGTTTGTCATAAGTGAATGGGTCAAGTAATGTGTTTTTCTCAATTGCGCACTCAACAATTTTAATTATGGAACATCTATCCATCCATACTATTTATGAAAAAAAAAAATTCTTTATATTCCATTCAACTTCATGCCATACAGATGACCATTTATTTTGTAGATAATTTTTGTAATCCTTGTATTTTGTATTATGAAATACACCATGTCTTTGTACTTCTTCTATCTATGATTAACACATTCACCTACATGATAATTCTTAGAAGAATCATTTGTAGAAACATCCTCATTTGAACATTTCTTAACCTTATCATCATTGAAGGCATTGTATTCAAGACCCATAGACTTAGGTCTACTCTCTAAGTGAATAGGTTCTACAATGCCTTTTTTTAAATTTTCCTAGACCCTTTCCTTTATATCCCATATTTTGAGGTAGCTTGGAACCAATACCTTTATTATGTCTTTCAAAGAGACCGATTTTCTTTTCATTTCACTTTAACTTTGTTTCCTCTACACCATTAGTCATTGTTTGTGTATCAACCATTTCTTTTTTTCATTCCCTCAAGTTTCATTTCTTCCATCATATCATCCTTGGCTATCAAATCATTTTTTAATTCTTCAACCTTCTATATCAATCCCACATTGTTCTTTGTTATTTTTTCACATTTTCTTGTAAAATTTACTATCCTCTTTTAAACTTGTGTTTTCTTTTATTAATTTTTTAACCTCCTTAATTAACCTTTGGTTTAACTTTTGAAGGGTTACAACTTATTCCTTTAGCTTCCGTATATCTTCTTGATCATTAAATTTCTTGAACTCATATATATTCTTATAAAATGTTTTCAAGGTTTTCCAAATTTCAGTGCCATCCTTAAAATATTTATTTTATTGAAAGACATCATTAGTTACACAACATTTGATAATAGCTCCAACTAACTTTTTTTATTTTATCCCAATTTTCTAAATCCTCTTCATTTGTAGGGGTAGGGGTAGGATCAAAATAAATTACTAAATGATATGCATCTATTTATATTAATTCAAATTCTACTCCATATATCAATTCTTCCCAATTCTTTCTATCAAATTTGATTTCAGGTAAAGGTATAATAAGATCGATTTCTCTGTGCATAAAATATCTCTCTTATATTAATTAATTTTTTTGATAATGAACTTACCTTATCATAATAATAACCTCCAAAAACCTATCCTTTATTGTTGTCTCACATCGAAACTCTCAAACAAAAGAAAAAGGAACATTATTTCATTATTTTCTCACAGGGAACCTTAATCGTAGCCAATATCCCCACTGTATTCCATGAGACACTACCTTACTCATGAATAATAGCATAAATGTGGAGATCCAAAACAAGTTAAGGATATAAAACAAAACTACTTGAAATTCAATGGAGTTTCAATCAATCAACACTTCTTACAATAAGTAGTCGTTTATTGTAATCAACTTGGTAGTGATATCCATACTATCACAATCAACAAATCTACCAAGCAACAAATTCATAAGGTTAAATTCTAAATCTATTTTTTACGAATATAATTTATATCCATGACAAATAACAACTAAAAATACATAGAGTGATTACATATTAGATCTTACCCTTCTTACTTTTAGAAGACACCATCAATAACGATTTGAAGCTTTATGGAAAGAAACTTCACAACAATGGTTTCTCCCAACCAGTAAGATCCCTAGCTCACGATTGAAATATCCCAACACATATTGTATTTCACATCGGTTAGCATAAAACTCCTAATGTGATCTGCACAAGAATTCCTTTCAACATGACATCATGATTAAGCATAAAATACCATACTTCATTGTAATGCATCAACATTTTGAGGACATAAATCACAAATAACAAGCACAATTAAGCATTCTCATGGAAGCAACAACAATATAGAAAATCCTATTCCGGGGAGTGGTTAGGAAGTAAATAACAATTACTCCATATACATTGCAAACACATTAGTGATTTACAGATAGCCTGACATCAAAACAAACAAATAGTTCAACATTGGAAAACACATACATAAAAACCAACATCAAACATTCACCTACCATCAAATGAACAAACCAACATCATACATGCTCTCATACCATGAAGAATCACAAATAATAACACGGAAAACACTCATTAAACAAAATAGACAAAAACTTGGATGAAAAACTAAATCTTGAAGGCCAAACATGTCATTGCCTTACATTACAAATCATGAAATCTTGATTTTAAGAGTTAAATCAAGTTCTTAAATGTTCCTTTTGGAATTGTAGATGTATATTTTTTCTCGAATCATCGATACATTCTAGAATATTATTTTGATGTTACATGTCAGTGGTGCATTCTAGAATTGGTAGTGGTAATATGATAGCGATTCAACATTATCCTTGACATTATTCATATACATGAAACACAAAGTGGAAAGGAAGAGTATATAACTGAATGTTGGATGTTGGTCCTATGATGTGGATGGTGGTTGTACGTACCTTTGCATGAACCCTAAGGGCCGAATCTATATCCCACCACCTATCCCATATAATTATCACCTTCTATAGTATCTAAGTTTATGGCTCACCAAAACCTTGAGGGTTGAGAACCAAGCATTCTTGGCTACTGTTTTTTCCTTCCTAAGCCAAAATTCTAATGAAAATGCAAGAAACAAATCATTTACCAGGTGCATTTGCTATAATTCTCCATGCAAATCCTTGTCCAGTGAATTTCTCCTCAACATCTCTGTTTCATAGCCATAGTGGTTATTCTCTTCGACATTGGGCTTCTCGAGCACGCAATACAATGATCCTCTCTATGGGCACTTAACACAACATTTTTCACATATTGTATTCAAATTATGAAGACAATTAATCTCCTCCCACTAACCACGTAGTGAATTTGTTGGCCTTCGACATGGGATCAAGACTAGCAGGACTCTCTTTGAACTTAGGTGCCATGAGAAACATAGTTGTCAAGGTGATCATCAAAGTGACTATGTCTAGGAGCACCAAACCCTTGAGGTTCAAGAACCTAGCATTCTTGGATATAATTTTTTCCTTCTTGAGCCAAAATTATAAGGAAAGGGAAACTAGCATATCGTTTACTGAGTGCATTTCCTTGATTCTCCATGCAAGGCATCTCCCATCGGCCTGCTCCTCAACCGTGGTGGTTATTCTCTTCAACATTGGGATTCTTGAGCACCCAATGCATAAATCCTCACTTAGTATGGGAACTTCACACAACAATATTCATAGTATCCACTCAGATGACAAATATTATCACCCTCATCCCTTTGACCACATATCACATTCGTCTCCCTCCAAATTGCGATCAAGGTTGCAAGGCCTCTTGCTAGACTTAGGTAGAATGTGTAACTCACCTTTCACGATGATCATAAAATCTTGGTAATATTTCCTTCGATATACATCATGCAACTTTCGATGCTCCTAGCCATTGTCACACCTAGCTTGGCCTCTATACCTACATGCCATGCACCTACCCACACTCCCCACATCATGTAGCTTGCCACGTTCCTAGTCGTTGCCTACACCTAAACTACCTTGGGCTTGATATGAGGACAAATAAGGCCTCCCAAATGATAGATTAATCTCAAGGAAAATGCATGAAAAAAAATTAAACTAAAATACCTAAAAAACTGTGCAAGAGTATTACAATTTCTCCTTGGAAATTTCAAGAGTCCTTGCTACTTCAACATGACTAAAAACAAGACCAAACTTTGCCAAACTCTATTTTAAATTCAATATCATTTGAATGAATGAGAAATTGTTTATGGTATAAATGAAATCACATATTTCCTTAAATAATTTATATATCAAATTTATTAAGAATATTTAAACAACCTATTTACTATTACGCTTAGAGATAAAGTAAACAATTCTACCCAATTAATTGTGCCAATATAAATAAGGAAATGATTGTGGAAATGATATATTTTAAAATATTTAAGCAAAGGATAGTAATAATATAATTGATCCACATGGATATCGATGGACACGCACCCATCCCACTGGCTCAAAACAATTGTCCATTGTGGCAATTTGCTAGTTATTGTTTTACAGTTTTTCGGGTCCTAAACTTTCAGGGCCGTTTTGAGGCCCTAAACGAATTTTTTTGGAGATTCAGGGACAAATAATTTCCATCAGCATGAATTTGGTTAAACAAAATTTGTAAATATTATACATACCTTTCCAACGAGCTATCGAACGCCCAAATCGGAGATCGTATGCAAAAGTTATGACCCCGGGAAGTTGACTGTTCAAGTTACCACCTTGGGGCCGCAAACTTTATGACAGTTCATCTTCTAGGGTTACATTTTGAAATTTTTGGGTTCTCACCTCATTATTATTATAAATAGGCCCCTTTGGCCTCATTTTGTATTCAGGTTGGCATGGATGGGCGTAGCAGCCACATCTCTTCTCAGAGATAGCTACCACCATTCTGGCAATTGTATTACAGTCTGTTCTATTTCTGCAATTTAATAGAATATCTATTTACTGTATCTCTGTTATCTTTGCAAAATGTCTGTTATAATGACTCTGTATATGTTCTTTCATTTCGTTCACACATAAATCTAGATCAGTGGTATCAGAGCAATCTGCTCTTTGATTGTTTCTCGGCTCATGTTCCTGACGATGTCCGAATATAGAGAGTTTGGTCTCGAACTAGTTTCACTTGATCATTCTCGCCGTCCCAAATGACCTCCAATGGTGGAAGAAAATAGAGACGATGGAGCAGGAGATCCTATCAAGTTGATGCTCGAGGAAGCCCTCGAGCGATAGAGGAACGAGATGATGGATAGTTCCACCCAAATCCTTCTACGAATGCCAGTAGCAGCAAGTGCATCTTCAACAAGCAACCGGTTCAGCGATGCAACTCCCTTTAAGGTACAAGGTAACTTTGATATTCCTTTATTTGAAGGAAATATTGATGCAGATGCCCTAGATAATTGGTTGAATGTTCTAGAAGGGTATTTCTCTGTCCACAATCTTTTCGACAGAGAAAAGATCACCTTTACGCTCCTTAAGGAAGTCCCCCATGTCCAAAATTGGTGGGGTACTTATTGTGAGCAAAACTCATCAGACGAGTCTGGAATGTTTGAAACAAATCCCACTTGGGCCTCTTTCATAGATGCTGTTAGGGAATGGTATTTCCCTGTGGGAAACTATGATGATCAGTACAAAAAATGGACCATTCTACGTCAAGAAAGGGACCAGACGGTGTCGGAGTACACCAACAAATTTCATACCTTGAATACAAAGCTGAGTATCAAGGAATCTAAGTGACACCTGATTATGAAATATCGCAGTGGTCTACATCGGTACATCCGAACTGATATGGACTTCCATGACATCTCTTCACTTAAATCTGCCTATCGGTATGCTATCAAAATCGAGGAGAAATTTTGATAAAAGAACAAGCGAGACTTTGGACCTTCGCACCCAGCACAGAAGCAAGGAAAGGGAAACCCTGGCCCGCAAAACACAAGACAAGGAAAGGACAACTAGTCCCCACCACAAGCAAAGAAGGGAGATGGAAAGACAAAGAAGGACACCGGTGAGTGGTGCGAATTTCATAAAATCCCTTGGCACAACACTGATGAATGTCGCTCAAAGTAGTCGTTAGTGGCCGAGATCAAATCTTTAGAATCAGATCCTGATTCTGATTCTGAAACTAATGCCACAGCTGCATATAATGGGAGGAAGATCATTGATGTAGACCCCAGTGCCACTGTTGCTACCACACAGATTCAATTAGAGGATACTGAAGAGCCAGAGGTAGAGGAGCGCCTATTCCACTTGCAGACGTGGGTGAATGGAATGCCTCTACATTTTGTTGTTGACAACGACAGCCAAAAGAACCTGATATTAGCAGAAGTCGCCAAGAGATTGGAGCATCCGACAACACCACACCCACAACCTTACAACATCAGTTGGCTAAGCCAAGGACGAGGTATCCATATTACTCAGCAATGCCTCCTACCATATGGCATCAAGCCTTTCAAAGACGAGGTATTGTGTGATGTGGCCCCACTTGAAGTCTGTGATGTTCTTTTAGGACAACCATATATGTGGAAGCGTCATGCTGTATATGAGTCACAGCCTCGCAGTGTCATTGTCACTTTGGGAGGACAACTCTACCAGATCCTAGAGATAGTTGCACCTACCACAGTCTCGCAGGGTAGGAAGATAACCTCCCACACTAGGAAATTATTCCTCCTCACAATTGCGTCTGAAGGAGAACATAAGATCACATAGAACTCCACACCCTCTACACAGGGTGTCTCTTCTCATCAGACACAAGAAGAAAATAGAGCCATCGTTTCCTCATCTATCTGAGTACCTATACGATGCAAGGCCATGCATTCAAGGTGCTCATCCAAAAACAAATCATCCACACAACAATTACTACCCTCTCGAGATGCCAAAGAAAAGCAGCCTCTTCACTTCAACAAATGTCACACCAAGAGATCAAATCAACACACAGTTCAAGATATGATATGGGATTCGATGCAATGGAGACCATTGCTTCCTAAGGAAGGAGGATTGATCCAGATGGAGATCAATGGACACCCACCTATCCCACTGGCTCAAAACAATTGTCCATTGTGGCAGTTCCCTAGTTAATTTTTTACAGTTTTTTGGGTCCTAAACTTTTGGGGCCGTTTTGAGGCCCTAAATGATGTTTTTTGGAGATTCAAGGCCAAATGGTAGCCATAAACATGAATTTTATTGACAAAAAGTTTTAAATCTTAGACATACCTTTCCAACGAGCTATCAAACGCCCAAATCAGAGATCGTATGTAAAAGTTATGACCTCGGGACGTTGACTGTTCAACTTACCACCTTGGGGCCGCAAACTTTATGACGATTCATATTCTAGGGTTACGTTTTGAACTTTTGGGGTTCTCACCTCATTCTTATTATAAATAGGCCCCTTTGGCCTCATTTTGTATTCATCTTGGCACGGATGAGCATAGCAGCCACATCTCTTCTCAGAGATAGCTACCACCATTCGCGGCAATTGTATTACAGTCTGTTCTATTTTTGCATTTTAATAGAATATATGTTTACTGTATCTCTGTTATCTTTGCAAAATGTTTGTTATAATGACCCTATATATGTTCTTTCATTTCGTTCACACATAAATCTAGATCAATAATGAATCTATGTAACATTGATAAGGTTATATTAATTTATCATTTATTCTATTTAGATTTTTTATTTTCAAGAAAATTAGAAGTTGGACAAGATATAATATAAAGGGATTAAGTTAATTTAGAAATAGTTTATTACCCTAACACAATTCTAATATCTATTAATATATATAACATGTTATTAATTTAATCCAAGTTACATTATATAAAATGTTATTAATTTTGTCCAAGTTACATTTTTTTTAAAGTAATTGTATTTTAAATAGGATGTTAATTGTTTAGGTTCATAGTCAAAATGGGTGTCACATATCATATGGGAGTGAAGTTTAATACACTAAGGCCCTTGGACCTCTAGTATGATTAATTTGTAAACTAAAAGTATTGTACAATTAATTTAATTAATTCAACATAAAAAATTGACATTATTAAAACTTTGAGGAGGAAGAGGATGCTTTTCATTGTAGCTTACACCTTTGCATTCCCAAATAAGAGAAAAGGAATGGCATTTTCATTGTCGTCATTGTCATCATCATCATCATCATCATCATGGTCCTTTGTATTATAACTTAGGTAATCCTCATTTTCCATTGTAGCCTACACCTTTACATTCCCTACAAAGGGAAGATGAAAGTGATCAAGTACCTATTGTTGTTGTTGATGATGATGATAATGATGATGATGATGGTGGATTGGTTTAAGAGGGTGTTTGATTCCTTGATAAATATGATATATATGGAAGATGTTGGAGGCTCAATTCTTGGAGAAGGATCTGATAATCCTCAAAATTCCAATGCTTATAGGGAATTGGAAAATCTTAACTTTTTAGAATTTTGGCACTGCACTGATGGATAAGTTGAAGCATGGTTAAAAGTTTATCCATGTGTCTCATGCTAATAAATTATACTTCAAATCAAAAGGTATGAATGGGGATATTCCAATTATAATGAACTACCTTGCTTTGCTGGAATACTATATTTCCATAGCTAGGCATGGATGTATATACAATCTCCCTAGAGCTATTTGGGTAATGTTTCAAGGAATGTTACCTATAGGAGTTCATAGAGATAAAACTAAATGGAACAATTAAATAAATTTTGAGGAAATGTTGTAAGTTTTTCACTATGGTGTAATTTCCCCTTTAAATCAAAACAACACGAGATATATAGAGGTTAGATTCAATAAATAAAAATTATAGATAATAACAAGGAAAATTAAACAATGGAAAGATAAAAATGGAAATTAACGATCGTTGCATTGAGATAGAAAAGCTTCAAGGAGCAATTTTCACAGGTCTATTAAGGTAGTGAAACCTCTCACTTGAGTATATCTCCATTACAATAATACACCAAGAAAATATTCATAGAATTGAAGCTCTTTAAATAGTCTTATCAAATACAAAACCCTAACTATTTAACATGGTTAAATAATTAACAAATATAACTTCCTAGTGGGTCTTAGCTAATAAATAGATTTTTTTTACATTTATTGATGAAAAATAACTTAGTCAACCTAATAACAAATATATGACCTTATACAATGTGTGACTGACTCCTAGAGTAAGGAAAGTTAGGATAGGACCCTAACATTCCCACCCTTCAAAAAAATCATTGTCCCCAAGGTTGAAGGTGTGGAAATTGAAGTAAAATGTGAGTTGGCTCCCAAGTTGCATCTTTTGGAATCATATATTTTTACTAGATAAAAACTTTTGTATTGTGTTCCTTCGCAATTTTAGCTCCTTGGAAGCCAATAATGTAGCCATTTTAAGCCAAATGGAGCTTTCCTCATCTAGATTTGGTAAGTTGGTATGCACTTTAAAATTAGGCTCCACCATTGTTTTTAGGCAAGAGACATGGAAGATGGGTTGAATCTTTGAATGGTTTGGAAAATGGAGCTTATAGGCGACCTGTACAATGAAATGGAGTATTGTGTATGGTCTATAGAAATTTGGAAAAAGCTTCTGAACAAGATGGGACTTGAGGGATGTTTATTGATAAGGTTGGATTCAAAGAAACACATGATCCCAACCTTCGAAGGAACGCTCAGAGTAATTATGATCGACTTATTGCTTAATTTTGTTTTTAAACATAACATATTGTATTTAAATATGTAGAGAATGTATACTATGTTGCAGAGTATGTCATCCATTTCCTAAACCTAGGAGGCTCCTGGTAGATAGGAAATAATTGATAAGGGATTTTGGCCATACAGTACTTTATATGGTGTCATCTTTGTGGATCCATGATAAGTGGTATTTTACCACAAATCGTCTAGAGGAACCCATTGGGACTAGTTCTATGGTTGCATGTACGATGTATATCATGGAAAGTGTGTTTCCAAGCATATTTTGACTAGTTCTATTTTCCCTTTTATTTGGGGGTGATATGTTGTGGTAGGATTAAAGTGATTGCTCTCAAGTTTAAACAACTCCTGCCAAAAATTGCTAGTGAAAGTGGGTTCATGATTAGAGACAATAGAAGTGGGCATGCCATGGATCTTGAATATTTGATACATGATCAAGACTTGTGCTATGAGTGAAGGTGTAAAATTTGGTGGCAAGGAACAAAAGTGGGATTATTTGGTTAGGCAATATACCACTACCATAATTATTGTTTTATTTCATACCAAAGCCACTAAAATGAAATACATGGATATCTATGTCCATATATGGGTTGAGAATGGGAAGTGGATACAAAACACTTTGTGACTTAATTATTTCTCCCTTATTTCATTGGCAAGTGTTGCAAGTTGCAACAAATTTGTGTATATATTTTTTCATGTTGATCCATAAACTATCATGGATATTCCATTAGAACAATTCAACATAGAAGATATTACAACTTAGTTCACATGATTAGTTTATTAAATAATTGGAACTAAAAAAATAAATAACTTGGGAAAAGAATCACACAATACACACAATCAACACCATATTTACCTCAGGAAAACCAAAAATGGGTAAATACCTAGCTAGAAATGAGGACCGTGGTTTTGTTTTTTTCTCCAATATACAATAAAAATACAAAGAAAGTGGTATTCTTTATGGATTTACCTATGACTCTGTGGCCAAAATGGATTATATAGGATTTCCTACTTCCTTTTTTATGCTATACTATCCAATCTCGCGTTGTTTCTCAACTACGGAATAATACATAACATCAGAATAATGGAACCCATTATTTTCCTAGTGGCTCGGTATTTAACATAGCCTAATAGGAGTGTAGGGTTAGGTTCATATTTTTGCATGCTCAAAATCCATATTAGGATTAAGGTTTTGGAACTTCTAGAATGATTTGAAATTCTACATGTGCGATAAATGAGATTTTATGTGGAATAGACTTGGTACATGGTTGTCAACTAGATAGGTTAACTTGCGAGAGGCATAACTTATTCATATGGACTTTGTTTGAGGCATTTATTGGAATATTGGAAAGATATAGAAGTGTAGAATCACATTAAGGGACATGGGTGGAGTTTTGGTCCCAATCAAACATCATTTACACCCTTAAAAAATACCTAGAAGGTTCTGGACCCCAAATATACAAGATGATACCTACCCCTAAAATGGTCCCTACAAGCTAATCCTGTTAGAAAAAGGATCGCAAAACAATAGAATAAAACAAGAGAAAATAAAACACATAAACACAATACAAGAGAGACATAAATATAACGTGGTTCACCCAATATGGGATACATCCACACATAAATTGCTAGTACTTTCTATTAAATCGTCCAACAAAATGAAGGGATATAACTGGCAACACATCTGCTGCAATTTCCACTTCACTCTCTCTCATAGTTTTGTCTTTCACAATACAATACACAACCATGATAAAATTAATCATACAAAAGAGGTTTTCCTTTACAGGGATAAAATTCCTAACAAAATTTCTACTATCATATCTGATATCTAATGAATGTCTTGGATTGACTATAAAATTACAACATTTTAGAAGGCAATTTTCATTTCAATGGCCGAAAAAAGGACAAAAATGGACCTAATTTTTTTTATTGAGGGATGCCACCTGCAAACCCTTAGTTCGAATTAGGCTCTAGACCTAAAACATTTATCCAATCTTTCCACCCTAAAAGCACCAAAATAGATGACAAAATATATATTGATCAATTTTGTGCCACATGCCTTCCCAAAAGAAAGAGAACTTAATTGCTTCATGGTTTTATGAAATATTGAGTGGCCTCCTGTGGATGATGAATTTAATTCCTCTAATATTCATGGTTTCAAGGCCAAATATGAGGAGATAAATTCACTCCTTATAACTCAAAATATTTTTGTTCCATGTATACCCGAGAAAATGGTTTGGGCTTTCTTATAGCCTTTTGATGAGCTGTCTAACTATCTCCTAGGACAACCATACATGTTGTGCTTCATCAATCCATCCCGGGACTAGTAATGATAAGGAAAAGAGTCAACCCTCCTCTTCAAATTTCCTAGAGAAATATTCCTCCAACACAATTGCAAAACCCTTCTTATATATTATTTCATAATATTAACACGACATCTTAGTGACCCATTTATGTTTCTTAAGTGAGTACAACTATTATTGCAGGAAATAATTGAGACTATGATGGTTGATATTCATCTAAATTATCCCTGTTAAATATGGTCACAATGTATCAACTACATGAAAAATAGCCATCATTTATTTCTCAAAGGTGGATTTTCCCAAGTTCCTATCATAGAGCTACTTATTGGTAAAGAGAAATGTACATCATTCTTGTAATAATACTTCTACTAGGATGTAGCCCGAGGAATTAGAATATAATATGAGTGTATAAGTGAAATTCACCATGGATAACATGTTGATGTATTTGTAACTTTGGAATGTATTCATCCGTATATCTTATGTATTGTACCCCGATGTTTATTCTGGGATTTTTCTGTAATGTATTTGAGTCGTGTCATGCCCTGATGTTCCTATCAGGAGGTTATATAATGTAAACAAGTTATGTCAAGTCATTGTGGGTAACCCTCCTATTGGTCAAGGGTTAAAGGCCCCATAGTTGTGGGGCCCTAGGGTTATTATACTATCCTAGAGAAGTCGACCCTAGGTGAGTCATTGTAAGTCAGGGAAATAGTCCCCACCATTATGTTAAGGATAACCCTCCTTGTTGGTCGGAGGAGGCAAAGTCCCCACAAGTTGTGGGGCACTAGGGTTATTAGAGACTCCTAGAGATGTCGGCTCTAGTAAGTAAGGCCAACATGTTGGAGTGGGATTCAAGTGAACAAAATAATATAAATAGAGAGTGAGCCTCTCTATTTATCATACACACACTCACTCATTGGGGTGCTTGAGTGAGAGAGAAGTTGTTTGGATCAGAGAGAGAGAGACTACTGTTGTCGAGAGATCATCTTTATGTTTTTGGGTTTTACTTTTGGTGTTGATTCTATCTCTAAGGAAGTTGCGGGGTTTTCTCCTTTATGGTTTCCCAGATGAAAATTCATTGTGTCTATTGTCTCTTGTGTTTTATTGCTGTGCATGTTATTCTCTCAGTTAAAGATCCTAAGATCATAATGCTAGCTTGAATGATAAAATATAACATGGTATTAGAGCTAACCTGAGAAGAATACATTGTGCAGATGTAGAAGCTAGGAATTCTTACTTTTTAGGTCTCTCTCCACAATCCATCAGCAAAAGTATGATAGGCTGACTCTCCATTGAAGGGCGCATCTTTTTGTCAAAGCGGAATTCGATTCCGAGCATTTTCAATTTTTGGTGCGGGAAATTAGGGCTTCTTACAGAAGAGGAATTTTTGAGTGAGCCTGACATAGGGTTTCTTTCTTCATCAAAATCGAATTTTAGAGACCTGGGTTGAGATTTTTGGTTGAGTGAAACTATGGGAAAGTCAAACCCTAGTTTGACCCCGAGCTGGAAAAACCTTAAAATACTAAAACTGATAATTTTTGGTACATTCGCTATATATAAATATTGGAGAAGGATCAGGAGCTGAAACTTTCATAGACCAAATATAAAATCTGGATTTACCCTGTGTCCAAAATTCAGCCTTAGATTCGCTATATTCTGGGAGATATGATCCCTCCCAGTTAGGGTTCCAGCCTCTTCTAGGATTCATCCCTAAACAGGACACTTGGGGATAATTGCTATATCTTAGGCTACAAAGGTCCAAATGAAATTTATGAAGATGTTCTAGAAAGGGAACAAAATTTAATTTCTTTGGTCCAATTTTTAGACCTAGAAGATGAAAAAGTGACACGTGGAATTCCGTACAACTTCACTATTCTGAACAGTCCTGTAACAGGTCACCTTAGGAAAATGATTATAAGTCCCAATTGGTGAAACCAATTCTGATGAAACCTGTGGTTTTGAAATAGGGTTAGAATAGGATACCTCAATACGAAGTTTCAGACACAGAGGAGTAGTAATTTCGGAGATATCACAGAAACAGTATCAGGAATTTCTGCAGAAGAAATTGGAAAACTAGGGCTTCCTATTCCAGGAGCTTCCCTCCATTTTTTTCAGAAAAGGAGTACATTGGACAGCTCACCTTGAGGATATCTATATTTCTATCCAATAATATCTAAAATATTCCAAGTTTTTAAAATTAGGGTTTCTATGACAAACCCTAGATCAGCCAGCTCCAACCACGACGGACACCTCAAATCGATAAGATCTAATCTTGTGCTATTTTCAATTGAGGTTCTAATTTCAAAGTGATCTATCACATCAACTTGATTATAAGCTTGGTGAAGTTTACAACTTCCAAGCATGGAAGTATTTGATCTCTCTAAAGAAAATGAACTGGACACCTACATAAGTAGAGAGGTTTTAGTTCCAGAGGGAGATGAGGCTCAAAGCCTTACACAGAAGAACTTGGTCAAGGCCAAGAAGATCATTGTTGATTCAATCACGGATCACCTTATACCACAAGTGTCTTCCCTAACGACACCGAAAGAGATGTTTTATACCTTGACCACGCTATTTGAAGGGAAGAACATATATCATAATATGACTTTGAGAAAACAGTTGAAGAATGTGAACATCCAGAATGCAGAGACCATACAATCATACTTCACATGGGTCTCTCAAATCAAAGAACAACTTGTAGCAGTAGAAGAAGAAGTGGAGAATGCAGAAGTGGTGATAGCCACCTTAAATGGCCTCCCAGGATCATGGGATTCATTCATTCAAGGAATGTGTGCTAGAAGGAAGTGATTACTTTCAAAAAGATTCCATGAAGAGCACACACAAGAAGATGCTCAACTCATAATAGAGAAAAGAAGATGGGAAGATCAAGCTCTCACCATCCAAAGAAGATCCCTCAAGCGATGAGGAATATGAAGAACTCAACTCTCTAAAAACCTCTTATCCATCTTATCATTTGGATAAGAAATGATGCTATTATGAAGGAAGAAGATGATGAAGCTGAAGGCTCAAGAAGGAGTCTACCCACTGAACAAATAAAGATAAGTATTCAATTGTCATTTCATGATATTGTTTTGTTATGCATTTGTTTATATTCAGTTAATGTATTATACATGATAGAATGTTTGCATTAATGATAGTATACTACTAATATGCATGTGATGGGCAAGTATCTCATGCTTCTATACAACTCTCCATTGATACTTATCTAGAATGAAACCTCTTTGCTGACATATTGGATTAGTGCACAATCTCAATGTTGTCCTAGTAGAGATGGAAGGCATCTAGAAAAGTTTTCATGAGATATGGATGAATGTTGTATTGGCTAAAGTAGTTGCATGATCATATATTTATGCATAAGAATTTTCCAGTATGAATATTCCTTATGAAATGTTTCTAATCATACAAATGCATTTGACTTGTAGGAAAGATCGTATACATAATCACCTACAAGCAAAGAAGGATGAGACTTGTTCCAAAGAGCAAGTGATGACAGTTCAAGATGAATAATAATATGACGAATGCATCGACATCATTGATGTAGAACCTTCCAGCTATGAAGAAGTAACCAAGAAGAAAGGGAAGACTAGTTCAAGAAGAATGATGTCTAGGATGCAGTATCGATACATGAAGGAAAGTTCATAGTTCCATCATGCAGTAAATGGAAACATCGTGGGATACAGGGCAAGATTCGTAGCACGAGGATTCTCACGAAAAGAAGGCATAGACTATGAAGAGACATTTGCAGCCAATGGGAATTGAAACACATACATGATGATCTCAATGAAGATCTCAACCTTTGCTACAAGGATTATACACTATATGGATACATAGAATATTAGTAGCATAGGAAGCTACTTGTCACTTCGGTACAAAATGTTTCTATGCATAGAGTACGGAAGACAGAGGGAGTATGATGCTCTACTTCAGAGGGAGTGACTACAGAATATCTTGAGGTTCGACATGGTATGACAGGATGGATAGATTACTGATGAATCTAGGCCTTACTGACAGTAAAGCGGATTCCAACCTTTGCTTCAAGGTTGCAGGAGGAAGACCAGTGATGCTCATGTTATGTGTCGATGCACTATTTTCTAGGCATGGAGGTGTGGTAGAATGCGGATGGAATATTCCTCAGACAAGGGAAGTATGCAATAGAGATCCTGAAGAGGTTCAGGATGATGGATTGCAAGGCCATGACCACAACTAAGGCATCAAACATGAAGCTATTGAGTGATGCTTCATCAGAGACGGTTGATGCTATGATGTATCGTCAGATGATAGGGTCCTTGATGTACCTGACGAACACGAGACCGGATATTTGCTTTGCTGTGAACACCTTGAGCTAGTTCCTGATAAGATCTAAGACATGTTCACTTGATTGCTGCAAATCATATTCTAAGGTACATGAGGGGTACAGTTGATTATGGGCTCAAGTATGAGGCGAGTTAGAAGATTAACCCAGAGGGTTATGTTCATTCAAATTGGGAAGGTAGTGCCATCGATAGGAAGAGCACTTCAGGGTGTTGCTTCAGTATGGGATCAGGTGTGATCTCTTGGTTTAGAAGGAAGCGATCCTATGTGGCATTGAGTACAGCTGAATCAGAGTATGTCGTAGGTTGTTCAGCTAGTTGTGAGGCAGTATGGTTGAGGAAGCTACTGTATGATTTATTTGATCTCAAGTTGGATGCTACTTGTATATATTATGGAAACTAGAGTTGTGTGAAGTTGTTGAAGAACTCGGTGTTCCATGACAAGTCAAAGCATATCGAGATCAAGTATCACTATATCACGAATATGGTGCAGAGAGGAGTAGTGAAGCGCCAGTATGTTGTGACAGATGAACATATAGCTGATGTGTTGACGAAGCCATTAGCCAGAGTGAAGTTTGAGTACTTCAGGGAGAAGCTTGGTGTTCTCTAGATCGAGGTTCCTTCCAAGGGAAAGTGATGAGTCCATGAGCCCTTCTAACATGGTGAGAGGATTGGTTATTTCCATGGTAAGATGTAAGGGCTGATCCATTCTGTCATGGTGAGAGGATTGGTTCCTTCCATGTTAGTTATGAGTGCTGAGCCATTTTGATATGACTATAGGATTTGTTCCTACATGATCAGATATAACAGATGTTTCCATTCTTGGAATGGAGGTGCCTAGTTAGTTACCAGGAATAATTGGTCTAGGACTAAGGGAATTTCTGATATGAATGTAAGATGTAGTCTTACATTATCAGATGTGAGTGCATGGCCATTCTGATGTGATTGAGGGATTAATTCCCACTTGATCAGATATAAGGGCTAATGCCATTCTCTGGGAGAATGGAGGTACCTGGTCAATTACCAGGAAAGCTCAGTCTGGGACTGAGGGCCATTCTGATGTGACTATGGGATGCATTCTCACATGATCAGATATGAGGGTTGGACCATTCTAAAAAGTAGGTCAGATGTAAGGGCTGGGCCATTCTGATGAGTAGGTCAAATGTAAGGGTTGGGCCATTCTGATGAGTAGGTCAGATGTAAGGGCTGGGCCATTTTGACGAGTAATTTAGATGTAAGTGCTGGGCCATTCTGACATGGTGAGAGGATGAGGTTCCTTCCATGGTTAGATGTAAGGGCTAGGCCATTCTTACATGGTGATGGGATTAAGTTCCTCTCATGGTCAGATGTGAGTGCTGGGTGTGCCTTTCTGACGAGTCAAGGTCAAATGTAAGTGCTGGATGGGCCATTCTGACTTAGGTTTAGATATAAGCACCGAGGAAGACCTACATGGAGGCTAGGACTACACCCAGCATGAAAAAGGGATGGCTCTATAGAACTTCCTGTGATGAGAAGAATCATGAGATAGCACCCGTGGTGATGATCCAGATTGAGTGATGATCTAGATCCAGTGATGATGATCTAGTAGTGATGATCTAGATCCAGTGATGATGATCTAGTAGTGATGATCTAGATCCAGTGATGATCCAAATCTAGCAGTGATGATTATCTAGATCGAGTGAGGATCCAAATCCAATGATGATGATCCATATCGAGTGATGATCTAGATCTAGTGATGATGATCCAGATCGAGTGATGATCTATAACCAGTGTTGATAATCCAGATCGAGTGCTGATCCAGATCCAGATGAAGATGACTTGAAGATGAAGATGACAAGAACTCAATGATGATCTAGATGATACAAAGAAGAAGACTTGTGCTGATAAATTGTGTCGAGAGAATACCTTCCTAGTTAAGAGGGAGTGTTGATGTATTTGTAACTTCGAAATGTATTCATCTGTATATCTTATGTATTGTACCCCAATGTTTATTCTGGGATGTGTCTGTAATGTATTTGATTCATGTCATGCCTCGATGTTCCTATCGAGAGGTTCTATAATGTAAACAAGTCATGTCAATTCATTGTGGGTAACCCTCCTATTGGTGAAGGGTTGAAGTCCCCGCAGTTGGGGCCCTAGGGTTATTAGACTATCCTAGAGAAGTCAACCCTAGGTGAGTCATTGTAAGTTGGGGCAATAGTCCCCACCATTGTGTTAAGGATAACCCTCCTTGTTGGTCGGAGGAGGCAAAGTCCCCACAAGTTGTGGGGCACTAGGGTTACAAGACACTCCTAGAGATGTTGGCTCTAGTAATTCATTGTTAAATGAGGCCGACATGTTGGAGTGGGCTTTAGGTGAATGAAATAATATAAATAGAGAGTGAGGCTCTCTATTTATCATACACACACTCACTCATTGGGGCGCATGGGTGAGAGAGAAGTTGTTGGGATCAGAGAGAGAGACTACTGTTGTTGGGAGATCATCTTTATGTTTTCGGGTTGTACTTTTGGTGTTGATTCTATCTCTGAGGAAGTTACGGGTTTTCTCCTTTATGGTTTCCCCGAGGAAAATTCTTTGTGTCTCTTGTCTCTTGTATTTTATTTATGTGCATTTTATTCTCTCAGTTAAAGATCCTAAGATCATAATTCTATCTTGAATGATAAAATATAACATAACACATGTGTTTGAGATACATTATAGGAGCAACAATCTTCCCATATTTTCCACCAACTTATGGTAGTAATTTGTAATCCCGAGGAACCCTTGCAATATTTTGAGAGTTTGGGGGGTGAGGCTAGTTATTCATAGCTTCCACTTTCTTTGGATACACCCTTAAAGTATTCAACCTTATAATATGGCCCAAGTATTCAACCTCAATCACCTCAAATGCAAATTTGAGAGTTTCACAAATAACTATTGGCCCTATAATAATTGCAAGTTATGAGAAACGTGTTGGAGGAGGATCCAAGATATAATCGAAGAAAATAAAGTCAAAATGATGGAGGAAGGGGTGGAAAACATTATTCCTTGGGCATTGAAAAGTGGAGGATTCATTGTAGAGGCCAAAGGGAATCACCAGGAACTAATAATGACCCCCATGAGTGTGCAAAGCAACTTTGGGTATATCCACCTCTTTCATCTTGATTTGATGGTAGTATGATTAAATATCAAGTTTGGTAAATAATTTGGCGCCATGCAACTCATGTCATAGATCATCAGTGATAGGAATGAGGAATTTATATTTAAAGTTTCATTTGTTGAGAACCTAAAAATCAGGACACATGTTTCAATCACCTTCCTTTTTTAGGACCAAAACTACTAGAAAAGAAGAAGGGCTTGAGTTAGGAGGAATAATACCAATTGCCAAAAATTCCTAAATGAAATTTTCAATTTCTTTCCTCTGGGAAAAGGAGTGGTGGTAAGTGTGGATATTAGGGTTTGACTACCTAGAATTATAGGAATTCCATGGTCATGTTCGCCATGGGATGGAGGTAATCTCTTGGGTTCCTCAAAAAATTGTTGATGATAGGAGATAACCTATTGCAAGTTGGGGTGAAAATATAATTTGGGCTTGTTTGGAATTTTGATGGCATGGAACTAAGAAATCACACTAGAGTGGACTTTATTCAATAGTTTCTCCATGCGGTGGGATGAGATAATTTCTATAGAACTAGGTGTAATTCCATGGAGGTGATGTGTGTTCCCATCCATGAGTAAAAATGTGAGGGAGTTCCATGAAGTCAATTGTGATATGAACTAAGTTCTTGATTTATTGAACCACCAAAAATATATCACGACCACCCATGCAAATAGAAAACAAATGATTTTTGAGATGGTGTTACCTCATTTGGAGTTTGACATTTTTATAATAGTCACCAAATTTTATTCTACCCAGTTGACTATCATAATTTTGACATTGGAGATCGGTTGGATATAGAAATTGGTGTCTTAATCCACAATCCAATGGATGAAATTATGTCTGTTGCCACTATAAATTAACACAATGATTTTTTTGTGCTTCATTTAGAAAATTAATTTAAGTTTTTAAGGTGTGGAAAACCCTAATAAAGAAACTGGTGAAATTTTGCTTTCTCCTTAGGAATTGCCATATCAGAAGCATATTCAAGGGGAAACATCTAATTATCCACATTTAGTTATGGATGAGCTTCCAAGGTGTTGTCCTTTGGGGCCTTGGTGGTTTTTTCCTTGATCTAGAATATTTTTTGTTATTTTTATTTGTGCCCTCTAAAATATTCGTCATTACATTTATAGAAAATTCCAAGGTGTTGATACGCAACCATGGTATCTAGGGTCAAATTATGGATTCAGAGCAGAGGGATGGTGGAGCTGTTGGGAGGATGATCCATGGGAGACATGGGAGAGTGGGAATTGAATGGAAATTGAGTTGGAAATCGATCAATGATTCAAAATTTCTAGATATATCACTAGATCCCAATTTAGTGGAGGTACACCACATAAGTACATGTGCAATAATTGCCTCATTAAGACCACTGATGAAACACTCCAAAAAAATCAAAGAGGCCTTCTATGTCGATTTCCAATTGATCAAAAGTTGTAATATAGTTCAAAATAGTGTTAGTTTTGTGAAATTTGGTTATCCTACCTAAATATTTAATTTCATGATCAAAACACTTATGAAGGATCCTCATAAATTGGCTCCAAGGGACACGACAAACATAAAAAATTTGGTACCATTTATGTCATTCATAATCTACATATAAAACCCAATTTCCAACTTCTTAATATCATGTTTAATTCAATGGAGAGAAAAATAATATTCCATTTGGGTTACCCAACCTAAAGGGTTGGAACCATCAAATTTGCACATGTCAATGTTTGTAAAGCAGTGCAAAGAAGTTTTACCCTCAAAGGAATGAGGACATATTTCCAAGAATAGAGATTGAGAACCTTGGTCTTTTGTAACACCCCAGTTTTGATCCCATTTGCATTAAATGTATATAAAGGATATATATTGTAATTCATCATGGTGTGGAGCTAAAGGCAAAAGCCCCACCATCGATTTAGCATTTAATGTTCCGGCGATTAAAATCATTGCTGGTGGTATATCGTGATATCCGACACATTATAATTTTGGCATCATGTAAATATGAATTTTAATTAAAAATAAACCCCAAGCAGCGATGTCAATGCAACCATGATGAAAAGGCATGATTTTCCTAAGGATAGGGAGGGAAATTATCAAACTTTGGGCCAATGGGGAAAAGCCAAGTGTCAGCTGTTAAACCCATTTAGTTGTCACCCACCCTTTTGACTTACTCACTTTCCCTTGTCTCAATCAATCAACTACCAAATTAAAAACCTTTGTTGTTAGTTGGGAAGTTATTGCTGAGTAGTGGTGTGTGGCAAGACTGTTAGTCCTTGCCCACACACACACTCCACGAGCACACTCTTTCACCCTCATGTGGGAATTCTTCCATTCTGGCCCATCTTCACGCAGAGACAATTGTTTTCTTCTCCTCATGCATAGGTTTGGCATTTTTACTCATGTAAAGAGCTGGGAGAGCGGCCTCACATGCACGATTTTACTGTGTGTGTAACTTTGACGGTTGGGGATTTTGTTGTGTGCATTTCTCTTCATTGTGGGTCTAATCGTGTGAATTCACCTCCACGTGAGTGGTTTTTCCTTCCTCATGCAGCTGAGAGATCGATTGTCATTGGTTGCCCCACGATTTTGGTTTGTTGTGGGTTAATTTATGTTTTTGGTTGTTGTGGATTCTTATTGAGTCATTTTTGGCCACGATAGGGCCAAGAACGACTCAGGAATTGAATTTCCCAGTCAAGGCTACATATTACCTAAATTGTCACCTCGGTTGTTCTGTGGTGTTTGATTTTCTTCCCGAACTTGTGAATCGCTTGTTTTGCTGTGTGTATGTAGTGGTTGGTATTTGGACTGTGCTGGAGTGGGAATGAATGCTTGGTATGCTTGATAAACCTAGTGTGTTTGGGAGCCATATAGACAGAGCTAGAGGGTTGGATTTCTTCTCCATAACCCCTGAATAGCACTAGAAGGGAAGTCAGGGCCTGAGGTACTGTGTAGTAGAGAAGGGACTGATTCCTTGTGTTCGGTTTGTGTGGGTGTCCTAGAAGTCAGGCTAGTTCTAGTGTAGGTGTCCTTAGCTCTTCAATGAGCCCACTAGCTTAGCATTTAGCTTTTCATAGCTCCCTGATGGCCTAATAAACCCAGCTATGTTGGCTTGGCTGATTTGTGTATCTTTGGCTATGTGTGAATCATGCCCAACTTGGGGGTGGTAGTGTTGCTGAGAGATTAAGGAGCACACTGGCCTATGGTTGGGCGGAACGTTGTAGTGACATAGCTGGTTGCGAGACAAGTTATTCATAAGATAAGTATTCTTGTGTTCAATCTCTGCAATCATATTTGATGTTTAATGAATTAGGATGAACATGTTGAATGCCTGAATGTATGTTTTTCTTCCACTGTATGCTGAATAATTATGCATCTCTGCATGTTTTACTTCAAAGCATTTCAGTTTTTTATGTATTTACATGTTCATGGGGCTAGTTTCCCGGATAGTTAATGGTATGGTAGCTTCCTCTTCGTAGGTCAGAGGGTTGGGGATGTTACATCTTTAGTGACCTTGGATTCATTAATTGGAGTGTAAAATGATTGAGCGCATACTATAACAATTAACAAAGGTCATGGTTGGTCAACTTCTGGTTGAATTTTTGATAAAGAATCTAGTTTTTCAATGTTGGGAGGTATAGTGGGTTGGTTTTGGATTCAATTTGTGGGGATTCTAGTTGGTAGTTTCCTTGGTTGTGGGTGTGTGCCGTGGTATAAAAAAAAGTATGAATTGCAAAGGGATAGGGGCTTGGTCTACCCAAAACAACATTGTGAGATATATATATATATATAATCAGAATGAGTAGCATGCTTCAAGTAGTATTTTGAGGTATGCCACAAATAGGTGTTTTTTAGACCCTCCATATTTTTTTTATGCTAGTGATACTATTTTTTTATGCTGGTTTTTTTTTAGGATCCTAGTTTAATATTGTTTCACTAACATGTTTCTAAAGTTCCTTCTAGAATAAAAGATGTAGAATTTTTTCATTGTTCCCACAAAAAAATTGATTGTTGCATTGATTGTGTTGATAGACCAAAGAATTTTCTAGATTTTTGAAGGGGATTGTCATGTGTTGTATCTCTTTTATATACATTTGAGGTCTAACATTAGTACTCGTCCCAGTCTCTTATGGTTCTAAATAAAGAGGTTCAATCATTCCCTTATTTGTATTGCTCGATTACTTAGGTACACAAGAGTATATTCTTGAGTGTTATGCTCAATGACATTATAGCTACAAGGTGGTACATGGAAGTTAATCCATGTTCAAGTGAAATCTATTGTGGTACTACTTGAAGGGGTACCAATAGGAGTTACAACAATGTCTAACAATTACACAAATTGAGGGTACGTGACTAAGAACTGACTATATTTTCTATGTGTAATGTTCCCCAGTTACAGGTTTACGCACTAAATGACAAATATTTGTCATTATTTAAATATGTTCAAATGTGTTTCTATCCTAAAACAATTTCTATAAATTGTTAAAAACATGTTAGCTCAATTAGGTGTCTCTCATACCACTTGTGGTGTTCATTCACCCTGTAACATAAAATAACAAGGGTTATATATATGTTAAGATGAAATAACCAACAAATTGTAGAGAAAAACAAGAAAGTTTACATAATGGAAAGATAAATATGGCAGTAAATGAGATTTGTATTAAAGATAAACTTCAGGGAGAAATGTTCGCATGCCTCTTTAGAAAGGGTAACCTCTCACTTGAGCAAATATCCATTATAATAATAATTGAAAAAACTCTTCATATCCTTGAAGTTGGCATAGAATTCTCAATTCCATAATCCTTAGTGCTTGACATTGTGAAATAATTAATAAATAAAACATCCTAGCAGATCTTAATTAAAAAACAAACATTTTTACATTAATTAATAAGGACTAACTTACTCATATTTATTTCAAATATATGGAATTATAAAATGTGTGGAATATACTAAAGGTACATTAGGGTAGGACCCTAGCATACACTGTGGCAAACATAATTAATGAAGATGATACTAAAATATGGTGCAACATTCAATACTGTTAGAATTTATCAATGTATTTCTATAATATTTATCTAGATTACCAACTAATAAGGATGTGTAGTTCACTTTTGAACTCAAACCAAGAGCTGATCCCACTTCAAATTATCCTTGTCATATTAAAAATCTTTATTTGAGATAAATGTATATGCAACTCTAGGAAATTTTGAATTTAGAATTCATTCTACCTAATATGTCACCATGGGGAGTGCCTATGCTATTTGTTAAAAATAAGGATGGATCATGGAGAATCTATATTTCTTATAGACAATTTATAAAATCCACAATATGAAATCAATACCCATTACCCAAAATTGATGAATTTTTCTATCAAATGAAGGGAGCTACAATGTTTTCAAAAATAGATTTGAGATCAGCTTAATATCAATTAAGTATTAGATAAATAGATATGTCTAAGATAACAATCAAGTCATGCTTTGGTCATTATGAGTTTGTAGTCATGTATTTTAGATTAATAACACACCTAGTTTTTTCACGTGTTTAATAAACATATGTTTTTAGATTATATTATTATATATTCAAGAACCCAAGAAGAGTGAAAGGAGAAATTAAGATTAGTGTAGAACTATGTTAGAGATAATAAGTTGTATGCCAAACTATCTATGTGCTTATTCTACTAATGAAAAATACACTATTTGGGACACATAATTTATGGAGAAGGAATTGCTATGAATACAACAAGAATTTATTTTGGAATGGACAATGCCTTGTTACAACTATATTTTCCACCCTAGAGACTCATTGAGAACATATTGATACTATCTTGTTAAGATATTGGACCCCACCATGGGTTCCCTTTACCTTTATGACCTATTCACTCCTTGCAAACCTATTAGGGAGTGACCATGACCTTGTAGTCACATCTTGTAATACTTCCAAGGAGAAACCAACCTTTCGTTGTCACACGTTGCAACACTACTAGGGAGTGACCAAGCGTATTTCCTTCTAGAATTGGAAATTTTCGAGGAGATGATCATGAAATGAGATGGATCCTTCATATTATGACCTTGGGTTGGAAACTCATACATGTCTTATATTTCACTGATATCTAAGAGTATAAATAAATCTAATGATATTCTCCACCAATATATCGAAGGAATAGGATTTCAAAGGATGAGGAGATTTTAGGGATTGTAATAAATAGCTAAATGCTTCCCATTTCCACACTAAATATCTTTTTCATATCCTTCATGAGATCTAATCTAGCCTTGCTTAGGTGATGGCTAAGGATAAGGAGTTAGATCAAGGTAGAAACATGAGATCACACCATAAGTCAAGGTATTATTTTATGGTTGTAATTTCCTTTATTACTAATATAGATATATATTATTTCCCCCTCCATTCTTTTCTTTCTTTGATTATGTATGCATTTCAATGTTATATTTGATCTTTCCTTGAAAATATTAGACTAAATTTGAGTTATTTTATGATTCCTCTTTCTTTAAAAGGTTTGAGTTTGGTATATTTTTATCCTCTTGTGTGTAGGTAGTAGAAGTAATAAGTTAAGCTGGATTGTAACAAACCCAAGCAACAAATAATTTTTTTTGAAAGTTTAATTGTCAAGTTCAAATGTGTTTCTACTTGGAATAAATTAAGTTATGCTATTGAATGTAACCTTAAACAATGAATTCCATAAGACATCACATAATATTGGTTTAATATTTTATTTATTGTTAACGAAATAATTCAAGTGTTAATATATTTTTGTAGTATCAAGGGCTTACAAACCAAGCTATAGTCTTAAAAAAAATGTTGTCAAATCCTTGGCCACCTAAGTGTCCCGTTGAGGCAACGAGGAAATTATTCACATGCCATGGTGTATTTTTTTTCTAATGTTGGTTATCATGTCCCTCCTTTCCAATTGGGTCATTGGAGAGAAAAAATAACCCAACTGGGATTCCCATTCTCTCCATTGATGCTTTCCATTCAGAACATACACATCTATAGGTTAAATTGCTTAAACATCCATTAATCTGTAATAATCAGTCATTATGTTGGCCTAATAACAAAATAACATGGTTATAATTAATCATGACTACCAAATTGGTGATCTCGACCATCTAATTCCACTTTGTCGACATTTTCCATCCCCCCCTACTATTTTGACGTCAAAAATAAGAAAATCGTTGGCTCACTTCGACTATCCCAGGTTCAACCTTCCAGGCCGACCAACAAAACCCAAGGAATCAACCCAACAGATCATAACCCTGTTGGAAACTCCTGTGATTGAAGTGGAGTCTCACTTGAGATACTTATAGGGCATATAGGACCCAATCTTCTGCACTTATAGAAGGGGATCTCTGCATGCCAAGACCCGACAAATTACCCAACGAGGCAGATGAGTAAATGATCATTGACAGATAACAACAACATATGGAAACATATCAAGATCTAAATCACATCTACCAACATTTTAAACCCTATTATTCCATTTCATCATACAATAAAAAGATACTATTACTCGTAAAAAATCACAAAGAATCGAAATAAAATGAACATGCACCAATTGAAACAAATAATTTAATGTGGTAGCCCATATGAGAGAAAACCACAAAAGTTCTCTTCATTTAGAATGAGTCGTATCTTGAACACTTTTGTCTGCGCACATAACCTACATACATATTCTCAAATATCCTTTACATTACATCTATGCACATAGCTTGTCGATCAACGTTACATGACCTTCACGACTCTTATTCACTCTTCATGCTACAACCTACAATATTACAGACATTTTTTAGAGCTTTCCCTTGACTGGATCTCTCTTATATTTCGACCCACTAAATCCCAACTATTTTACATTTTTATAGGCTTAATGGTCAATTTTATATCCCACTCCCACTACCCATTAGTGGAAAAATTTTCTAATTAACTAACCGCATACATTTAATGTTTCCCCAAAAATTTCCCAAAATTCTGGAGCTGACCATTTCCATCTTCGCTCCATCACAACCATGCTCACACCTCGATCAGACTTCTCAAAACATATGAACCAAAATTTACACACTTACATAGGCCCAACATGCCCCCAACATTCACATGTGGCTCATCCCGAGCCACTTCATACAAAATTCTTTGTCGTGTTCAGCTTATCTTGAAAATATTGTAATATTTTCATCACATCCTATGCTCATTGTTGAACATATTCTTTGAATTTAGAAATTCTCTACATAATTTCAAAACTGAGATGTTTCAAACTTTCCACCTTTAGTGTATCTACATCCTATTTCACCTGAACATGTACTGGATGAATGGTCACTGTGACCTACTTTTGTTTATCTTGAAGATTTGCGACATGATCAGTTCTTTTCTTATGTTGTGTCCAGAGCTTAGCGACATGCTGCTGTAATACCTTCAACTCAGTATCCTTACTCATCATCTCGACCAAGGTAAATGTTTTCAATGATTTTGTTAACCAGCCCAGATTGGACTTTGTTACATGAAGTTGTTATGTTATGTATTACAGCTCAACATCATCCATCAAGGCTTACTAGCCATGGGAAAATTATGCATATTCCTTAGGACATAGTGCCTCAACCTCCTAAAATTTTTGTACATCCTCATTAACTACCTTCCTTCTCTCTTCCAGTACTTCAGGGGGTGTACTAGGAATAATATTAGCTTCTAATTATGTAATTATGTTCATGATGTCGGTATAAAATTCCCATATCATAATGATGCAAGCCTAATGGAGCATGTCGGGTGTAACCCCAACCTCTCAAATTTCATGGCAAGAAAATGCGACAGCTTGCTTGAGTCTCTATAGATACCGCTTCCACCTTTTTTTTTGCTTCTCTATCTCCTTCAACTAATTATGGAGCGAAGATACAATGTTATTCAACTCATTAAACCGATCATACACTGTATGTTACCTTTCCTTGATTTCATCGATGACCTGCTATTGTATGTTATGTAGTAAAAACATGTGTAGCACAAAGAGATATACACCGACATAACTAATATCCTGAATCATGCTATTATATTATTGTGTTCCCGAGTTAAGTACTTTTGGAAGAATTTGAACCTTACTATGTTGTTTGGGTGGTTGCACTTCAGTCGGGCAATCCTTAGAAGGACCAACTTCCTACGATTGCTAAGGACCCCAACTGACTGCAGCCCTTACTTCATTTACTGCAGCATAAAGAGTATGAAGTAAGTTGTTAATGCTCCCAATCAATTTTGTGTGCCAAGTATCAATCATTTTTCCTGCTTCATCAACAACCTCTACCATTATGTCTGCTAGTAAGTTATAGTTGTCATTAGTAAGTCTGACGGGGGGATATTTGACATCCTTTTTCTTTTTGAGTCTCTTTTGGATCTCTTCAATGACTTTCCTCTTTTCCCCCAAATTTGGATCCTTCAATGGTGCACTTGATTATTCATTAATTTCTTGAGGTGAGATAGGTGGTTTTTTTTCATCTTGGGGGCCCCTTGATTCGATATCCAACATGTCCTCCCATTGTGGTTCGATTTTGATAGAGAATAGGTCATCTGCAATAGGTTTCCTCCATTCTTTAGGCAAATCCTAAATTATCATATCAAGTTCCTCCTCATCTAACTGAAATGCATTGGTTAACCATTGATGTTGGGGGTATCACCCTGGTTGTAGATACAACCAATGAGCCCCTGCAATACGTTTTATCACATTTGTGTACCGCTGGACAATTTATGTGGCAATTCTTAAATGATTTCCAATATGTTTCCCCAGTGCATCAACAAGCATGTAAAATTCAATATTTTCTTCCATTTCTAACTTTTGGTTCTTCTCCTCATACCATAAATTATGATAGCATGCCCTGCAACATGAGACATCCACTTCCATCCCTTGATAGTTGGGTGGATCAGCCCATGCAACAAAAGATATCAAAAGTAGAAACCATGAATAAGTGAAAGGAGTACCCTTTTCCTGTGCATCGATAACATCTTCCAATAATTCATTCAGCAAAAATATGGACCAATTCATCTGGACTCTAGTGGCACATTGCTTAGCTGCAACGATGGCACCCACAATGCAGTGGTTCGATCACATATTCCTAAATAAATTACTAGACAATACTTTGGATTCAACCAAACACCTTGATCATTGATAAAGGAAATGGAAAACTCCCTCGTAATATTGTACTTCTCTTTCAATTGTGAGTGACAAGGCTCGGGTCATGCTCCTTACCAGCCAAAAATGGTATTGGGTCAACTCATGCTTTAGGAAACCCAATGATGGAAAAAATCAAGTCACATGTCAACAAAAATATGGTCATCCAACCACAAACAACACCCATGGAAACATACCAAAACCTTCTTCACACACACATTAACCTCAGTACTGTGACCAAAATGGGGCATATTCATAAGGAACAAATGACCAACTTCTCCAACCCATGATCCCACTCCACAGGGACCAACTAAATAGTTCCACCTTCGACCAGTTGCACTGGACTCATATACCACGATAGCTAGAGTTCGAGGAACTTCCTCAAATAGTGGTTTGCAAATGTTAGCTTCTTCAAGTTAGGCATAACATCCACCATGACATGCCCACCTTTTGGAATGGATGGATTAACTAGCGAACACCTTGTGTTCTTGTGAATAACCACATTGGGAGCATCATCCTTTCGTGATGGAATGTAACCAGGTGGTATCGTTGTTGAACCAGATCCTAAAGCTTCAGCATCATGTGTAGCTTTAAATATGTTTAGGGGGAACAACACGGCCATATGTCCACTTCTTCCTCAACAAATTTATAGGGATTGGTTTTGAGACAGCCTCTAGTGCCTCCGCGATAATGGGTATGGTAGGGGGAGCCTCCATGCTTGAACCTCTAATGGTTTTTGAACTCGACACAGGAATATCCATTCTAGAAATCTCCAGCCTCAATGATTTGCAAATAGTTATTTTGCTTCAATAAAATTCACGCTTAGATACAATGAGGGAACTGGCTTCCGTTGAGAAGTGAAATAGAGCTATGCATGTGACAAGTCATCCAATCACGTGGGTCTACAATAAATTGAAAAAGGTGGCAATCAACATCTTCACATGATGAGATATTTTCAGCCATTATGACAAAGCACCGTTAAAACCATCACTTCACTCATCGTAAAAGCATGCAATTATTATGCATTAATTATGGACTTGATATAAAGAACGCTGTAAAAATATCCTGGGACCCAAATTAAATTACAACAAAACTTGAACTTGGTATATAAATTTAGTCTTGCAATAGAACTTTATCTTGTGATATACGTTTAGCTTGCGAAAAACCTTTCTTTAAAGGACAATTTCAAACTTATATATAAGAATCCCCCACTTTTTTTTCTATGTACAAGTTTATTCAGTACCTGCTCATTCGAGAAAAGTATGAATATATATATAAGGTTTTAGCCAACTCCCATTTACCAACCCATCGAAGCGTGTACCATCTAACTTTTTTACCTGAATTGAACCCCCATTAGTAACATGAATGACAACATATGGTCCCAAGCAGTGTGTACGGAGATTACCATGATGTTTTAAAAACTTACTGTCATAGAGAAGAATAAAGTCACCTGGATGGAATTGCTTGAACTTAATGTGGTGGCCATGACAAGCCTTATGCTTCTCTTTCTTGACATGCTGATGATATCCTGCAATAAAAAAGTTTTCTTCCAACTATCGTAGCTGAGATAATATTTCTTCAATTGCACCAACATCTACCATCTCATTAATTGGAGTTATTCTTAGGCTGGGTACAATATATTCTATTGGAATAATAGCCTCATTCCCATAATCCAGTTGGAATGGAGTGTCCCCTATAAATTTCTTACATGTCGTACGATAAGCCCATAAAACTAGAGGTATTTTTTCATCCTAATCATCACGACTTACATTACCGATCTTAATCAGTGCATTCTCTAAGATTTTTTTAAATTCCTTGAAAAATCAATTTTCTTATATTCCTGTGATGGATATGAAATTATTCAGTAAATTTCACAATCATTTGATTAACAAATTGTGTACCTTGGTCACCTTTAAAAAATTTTGGACAACCAAACCTAGTCACAACATGGTCAAACAAAAACCTGGAAACAGTCGCTACAGTATAATATCTTACTAGTGTTTCTTCAACCCATATTGTTAAATAATATGTCATAGTAATGATATATTGTGCACCTATTTGTTTTCCTGGTGGATTAATAGGAGCCACAAAATCGACAACGCAATTATCTAACACTTACAAAGTTACAAGTGGTACCAACGAAATTTCATCCTTTTGAGACAGTTTCCTTGTACATTGACAAATATCACAACTACGATAGTAATCCATAGAATCTACATGAAGGGTAGGATACGATAATCCTTACTATAAAATATTACACGTTGCTACTTTCCATACATAGTTCCCCCCCTGCGACGTCGGCATGGTCATCATACAACACCATTGGTCGCTCATTTTCCAAGACAACGATGGAGTATCTCATCTGGTCCCATAATATATAATTATTCAGCTATCAGCTGGAAGTATGTAGCTTTTACAACCACTTGTTTTTGATGTGTTGTAATAAGTCCTTCTGGTGCACACCCAGTAGTTAAGAAGTGCACAATGTCTTCATAATGGTCATCAACCATTTTAATGCAATTAATTTTGCGTCGAAAATATTATCATATAAACTGGTAAGATCTTCCCCATTCTCTAACCTTTAAATATGGTTAGTTCTTGCATTTAATCTTCCTAGTTTTACAACAATTTCAAATTCAAATTCTTGGAAGAGAATAATTCATTGATAGATATTCCCCCCCGCATTGGCTTATTGACCAAGTATTTCAAAGTAGAGTGGTCCATAAACATATTCAAGTGACCATCTAATAAGTAATGTCAGAATTTATGGAGTACATATACCATAGAAATTCCTTTTCGCTCTGTCATCGAATATTTGTTTCTGTAACTAACAAATTTCTACTAGCAAATGAAATAGGGTGATTAATAAATCCATCACATGGTTGTGCAAGAACTTCTTCTAGCACAACATATGATGAATCGACATGTACATGAAATTATTTTAGTTAGTCAGAGAATACTAAGATAGGTGCTAAAACCATCTTCTCTTTAAGGACATCTAGAATCTTTGACATTGCTCATGACATTGAAATTTAACATCTTTCTTCAATAATTTCTCCATTGGAGCGGTGATATATGCATATCCCCTGATAAATTTCCTATAATAACCAATATATCATAGCATGGTCCTTTATTGTTTAATAGACAATGGTGGGGGTAGGTTAACAATAATTGCAATCTTCCCAAGGTCCATCAACATTCCATCTCGATAGAAAACATGACCCAACAAGAGATCAAAGTGAGCACAAAAATACACTTCTTTAGATTTAAATAAGCATGAAACTATCTACATTGTTCACAAGCATCATCCAAAGACTCCCAATATGACCCTTAACCATCCCATAGATTTTCCAATCATCAAAATAGACTTCTAGAAATTTATGGATAAAATATTTTAAAAAAGCTACCACTATCCTAAAGAAAATAGCAAGTGCATTCTTAAGTTCGAATGGAATTACCATGTATTGGAATCAACCCCACTCTGTCACAAATGTGGCATTATTTTGATACTCTTTTTCAATCCTAATTTGTTGGTACCTAGAGAATCCATAAGTAAAAGAGTACACCTCTTTCCCCCCTACAATATCCAAGACTTCCTTTGTGAAAGGTGTAGGAAATAGATCATGCAGGAAAGCATCATTTAGTTTTCTCAAATCAACACAGATACAGACTTCACCAATTTTATTATCTTGTACAAACATTTGGGTAATCCACAATGATTATTTGATAGGCTCAATAATTACCACGTCCATCATTCGATCTAACTCTTCCTTGAACTTCTCTTTGTGTCTAGGATTTAATCTGTATGGTCATTTCTTGATAAGACTTGCATTTGGTTTCATAGGGATCTTCATTTCACCTAGATCTCTGACGATCCCCTTGATTTCTGAGAAATTTGTCGAGAATAAATATTGGAACTCATGCAACAAATCAGTAATTTTCCCCACCCTCTCATCATCCCAATAATCCCCAATATTGAAAAATTTTGGATTCTTAGGGGAACCAATATTTACCTTCTTTATTTTGAGGGGCTTCAAAAATTTATCACTTGATAGGACCAGTCCCTCCACTACTCAACTACCCTCAGATTCAGGTATATGAATGTATCATGGATCATCATCTCAGGGTCACCAGTTATGTTGTAACGTTCTATCCATCTCTGAAATTCCACATTTATTTGAGGAAAACTTGACATCGGAACAAGAATGTCCTAAAAAATATAGTCTTTAATAACATGCAAAACAACATCAATTGTCAGACTGTCATCAACAAAGATAAAAATGCGTGAAGCTAGTAGCTAACTCATCCCAATCTATAGTTCCTCATCGTAGTTTGACCAATTTATACCAATTTCATGGTATCTTGTCTGTTGGGATATTATTAACCCCACTCATAACTTAGGATAAAATAACTAGTCAATTTTGATTAATTTTCTACCCACTAGCCTAGATAGTTGGCATCCACTTGCACCTTAAAGTCAACACTTTCCATATATACCCCAGGAATTCTTTAATTCTGATTTTGGGTTGATCTTGACCAGTTTATGGACTCCCATAATTAGTAATTGTGCTTTCCTGCATATTATTCCTTATTATGCTTTTATCCAGCTTTTCTGTGGATAAGGTAAAGCTAGTTAACTAGGAAGCTGGTATCTTTTGTTGTCAATCCATCCTCCATGATTTTCTCTCCATTTTCTAGGATTAGCATGTTTATCCATCACTCTTGAAAAATCACTCATGCTTTTTCTAATTCGTGAGGTCCTTGACTGATTTAGGAAGTTCTTTAGCCACGTATGGGGGTTTATCATATTTGGTAAGTATACCTTTTTTGAGATTTATAATTTGTCTCCATACAACTTGATTTTACCTATGAGGGATGTACTATTTATTTACACTATTATTCATCATTATTCAATGGAATGATATGCTCCAATATTCATCTCTTTGTTCATGTGATTCAATCTATTTTCTTCTCTCTATTTTTCCTATGTATGCTTGTGAGAATTATCTTAGTAGAAAGATCTATTTCCATTGCTTCTTATTAGAAAATTTTCTCATAGAAATGGAGCTAATATTTATACATGGTATCATAGCACAATATTTCTCAAGTTCTACAGAGTTGAGGAGCATATCCAGTCTCCTATTCCTCTATGAAGAAGAGCTTGATCTAACCTTACAAAATTTTCTCCTAGTTTTGTTTTGCAGGTTGCAGATAGTTTATTCTTGAGTGCACCATCTCAGCAATATGGATTCTTCCCCAGCTATAATCCTAAATCCCTTCAACTATCATGGATGGAAAGACAAAATTGGAATTCTATTGCGTAGTAAGGGACTATACATAGTTACTCTAGCTTTGGAGAATGAGCCCAATGCTGTGATTGAGAAAGCTCGGTGGAATAATAGGTTAGATAAATCCTATGGATTGATTTTACTCTCTATTTATCCTGATATACTCTTTCATATACATGGTTTTACCACTCCAAACAAAGTGTGGACCCAACTGGAGTCTCTCTTTAAAATTCAAGACGAGTTAAGAGCACATCAGTTGGAGATTGAGTTATTCTCACCGAGTCCAAGAATTTTTTATTCTATTGAGGGTTTCTTCACCAAATTAAAGTAACTTGTTCTAATTCTAAAAAATTGTGGTATTGAGAATAAATATGATCAATTAATCCTTTCCATTCTTTCTAAATTGGGTCATGATTACTCTGTTTTTGTGTTTACTTTTCATGCTACTAGGCTTGTTGTTCCTAAATGGAAAATGCCTTCTTTGTGTACTTTATTTGATTCACTAAAAAATGATAAAGACAAATTGATATATATGGGTGATATTAGATATTCCAAGGGAAAGGATCATGCTCTCATAGTTCAAGGAATCAAGAATACCAAATCCAAAGAAAAGAAAATTGTGAAAGAGAAGAAGCCAAACTTAGAAATTGAAGATGAAAGTTCAAAGCCTACTGTTGAAGATTCAATGAAAAAAGTCAATAATAAAGGGAGCACATCCAAGTGTTCTTATTGCAGCAATGTATTTCATTCATAGAAGAAATGTTTCAAGAATAATATGGACATCATGTCTTATATTTTTTAGAATCACAAGATTGAAGTTCCAGATGAGCTAGAGAAGCCTGTTGATTCTTCAGAACATGGTCATAGTGCATAGTTCCAAGGTGATATAACCTATTCCTTGAGTGCCAAACTTAAATATTTTACTCATTTCTATGATATAGATTGAGTATATGATATATCAGAATTAGAAATATCAGATCCTTTATTCATAGAATAAATGTTTCAAGAAGAATATGGACATCATGTCTTATCTTCTTGAGAAGCACAAGATTGAAGTTCCAGATGAGCTAGAGAAGCTTGTTGATTCTTCAGAACATTATCATAGTGTGTAGTTCCAAGGTGATATAACCTATTAATTGAGTTCCAGAGTTAAATACTTTACTAATTTCTATGATATAGATTGAGTATATGATATATCAGAATCAGAAATATCAAATCCTTTATTTGATAATCCTCCTATCAATCTACTATATTCATCTCCCAAAAATTGTGATTTTTCACTAGATATCGACTTGTCTTTGAGAATATTTTCCTCATTTCATTCACAATCTTATATATCTGATTTAGAATATTGTTTTCAGGCTGATATTAATTTCATTACACAATTCATACCACCATCCATACCACATACCATACCTCTGAACAGTTCTAAGACTATACAAATCCCAAATTCACTAGTTGATTCCTCATTGATCTCTTATGCAGTGTTACTTATATTACATGGTTTGAAGTCTTTCCCATATTTCAGTGGTTGGTTATCCATGACATTAGTAATATTTGGACTGATATTAAACATGTTTGGATCTATTCTAAACACTTATGGTTCAGATCTCAATTCCATCCATCATTCATATTTTGGCACTCATCATTTTCCCCCAGTTGCTCATAGTTTTCCTAGTATTGACCTATATCCTCATGGAGTCATTGAAGCCTTTTACTTTGTTGTTCCATATGCTAATGTATCTGGTATATCATATTTTTATCATCCTCATATCATCTCGGGGAATGTTCTGCATTAGGGAATTGAGTGTGTAATAAATTGTCTTAATTTTTGTACTCTTTGGGAAGGATTATGCACATATCTCTTTTCCATTTCAGTTTTTTTGCATATCAGAGTTTGAAAGCAATAAGCATTCATATAATGCTCCTACTTCATCAGTTGATGAGATACCAAGAGTCTCTCCACTTCTTTCTTGTGGATTCTACACTCTAGCGCATGATCACGGAGTTCATGATTGATTCATCAAGTATTTCACCAAGAAGCATTTCATTCAACTCATTCAAGTGAATATAAATACCTACTGAAGAAATGTTTTTTCAAATTTTTTTCCTTGTCATTTCTTGAGGGAGGATTTTCCCCTTGTGGGTTTTCCTCTTTCCTCCATTTTTTGGACATGAATAATTGTTAAAGGGTTACCATAGCCTTGTTGTTGGTCCCTATATACACCTATATTTTTGAAACACCGTTATAATTTCAGACTTAAAGGGGGGTGCTGGGTTAAACCCACTCATAACTTAGGATAAAATAATTAATCAATTTTGATTAATTTCCTACCCACTAGCATAGATAGTTGGCATCCACTTACACCTTAAAGTCAACACTTTGCTTCTATACCCCAGGAATGATTTAATTCTGATTCAAGGTTAATCTTGACCAGTTTACGGACTCCCAAAATTAGTAACTGCATTTTCCTGTAGATTCTACCTTATTATGCTTTTATCTAGCTTTTCTGTGTATAAGGTAAAGCTAGTTAACTAGGAAAATAGTATCTTTTGTTTCCAACCCATCCTCCATGATTTTCTCTCCATTCTCCAAGATTATCATGTTTATCCATCACTCTTGACAAATCACTCATGATTTTTCTAATTTGTGAGGTCCTTGACTAATTTGGGAAGTGCTTTAGCTGCCTATAGGGGTTTATCATATTTGTTAAGTCTACCTTTTTGAGCTTGATGATTTGTCTCCATACAAATCAATTTTACCTATGAGGGGTGTACTATTTATGTACACTGTTATTCAATGGAAGGATACACTCCAATATTCCATCTCTTCATTCATGTGATTCAGTCTCTTTTCTTCTCTCTATTTTTCTTTTGTATGCTTGTGAGAATTATCTTAGTAGAACGATATATTTCCAATGCTTCTTCTTAACATCTTTGCTCATAGTATTGGAGCTAATATTTCTACAATGTCTAGAGTATGTATAAATAGATGAACCCATTCCTATATAGTAATCATCCTCCATGTCTTCTAACAATTTCAAGGTGGTTGACAGGATTCCTCAAACCTGTATAATTTTTTCCAATATAAGAACTATTTTCTCCAAACCTGATTTCTAACAACCATCAACACTGGGGCCATTTTGAAATGGATTGTTTGTGGACATCCCACCATATTATTGGTGTAGCTTTCAAGGCAATGTCCAGATATAACAAGCATTGAGGTTCTAGTACCTTGTGTTCAAATTATGTGAGAAATGTATCCAGATTAGTTATTCCTTCATAAGTAGGTAGCTCACGTATCTCAATACCTACCCACCACAAATATTTTGTTATTCTCACACATTTCCTCATCAATACTTCATGCAAGCATTTATTCAACTGAATCTGGTGAACAAGAACTAACACTTATCCAACTCAATTTGTCATCATTTGTAGAATTGATGTAGTCATCCAGATACCCTTGTTGACACTCACCCTTCACAGGATCGACAAATCCGCGGCCCTCCAAAGGATTAATTAGGGATACTACCCACATTTTTTAATATTCAAATGATAATATTCTATTTTTAAAATTTATGATGGTATGATTCTCAATAGGACATTCGATTGCTAGAAGTGTTGGATAAAGGCTTGTATCATCAAAAATCTCTATTACTTTAAAATTTGTGTAGGTTCATATCCCTTCAACCTTGATAAGAACCTGTGTTAGTCAACCAATAGGAAAAACCTTCAACTAATTGTATAGCCTCAACAGAAAAGGATACCACACTAAATTAGGATTCCCCATTCTTTCCCAAGTTTCCCTTCACGAGATGTTAACATCTAACCCCAGGTCAAGAATAATAAAGTCCATATCATAATCACCTATTTGGGAATTCATACGTAGCTCTTGAATAGTCTTCATTATTCTATGAATATGATTAACATTTTTCTTTGTTCGTAGACTTGTCTAGGGTTCTTATATTAGAGTCTATAGCTCCTCCAAAGCATATTTATCTTTAACAAGGGATAAACAATTCTTGACGAAATTCTTCAAAATGCTTACCTTTTCTGTTGACTTCCTTGGGAGTGACTGGTCAAAACTTGGTGGCATCTCAATGATTTATCCGTCGTCGAACACTAAAAAATTAGCAGACGTTGAAGCACAATATATTTCCATGAACTCGTTTCATGCATCAAAGAATACTCGCTTTTCCTTCTAGACATCAAATGGTACTTTCTTTTCGACTATAGGTCAAACTCTTGGATTTTTCCATGGTTCTCCTTGATCATCTCCAGTCGCAGCACCACCCCTTGTTAAAAAAATAATAGTAGGTTCTCGGGATTCAGTAAAAAAATTTCTAAGCATTTCGATTCACATTGGAGGTTGGTTCTGGTTCCCCGTAATGTTGGCCTACCACTTGGAAATAAGTTGTGTACACTCCTCAATAGTATGATCTAGTGCTTTATAATATGAACATGTCGACGTAGAATTGGTGTAGTTTCTAGAATAATGTCTACGTTATCCACAATTATAGCACATAATTTGGCCTCTCCATTGACCAAATACTCCTCCTTGTCCTCGACCTATAAAAACACAAGCTCCCCTCGGCTGAGGGAATTGTGCATAATCTTGTTCAACTTACATTTGATCATCATTATTCATTAATTAGGTATCTACTATCTTTTCCTGCAACAACTAGTATTCCATGCATTCCTTTTCATCATGGCACACTGAACAAAGAACTTACAATAAACACTAGAAGGTTTACTTACTATGTTATGTAAATAAAGGCATTCCTTCAAACGATGATCTCTTGTTTGGAAGATTCGACACCATGTCATCCCTTGTGATCTTAATGGATTTGGAACTCCTAACACAAGGTAATCCAGGAAGGATGGACATGAATCCTTATGATGGCCTTCAGTTTTGCATCTCATACACCAAACTTCCTTATGGATTTCTTTACCTTTATTGATATCTTATATTTTCAATGTTAGGTTATCTATCTGTGACTGAATTTGCATCATTCCCATGCCAGTTTATCCAACTAACGAAGCTTCTAAATTCATAGCAAGCTCAATAGATTATTTATGGGACACTATATTCGGTTATATAAGGGGGAAAATGATATGGCATAACAATGCAATAATGAACCATACTTTGTGTTGGAAGTCAGACATTTGGAATATTACCTTGGTCATTAGGGTCTTGAATCTCTAGTTGAAATCCTAGACAGACTCACCATAAATTTTCTTGATCTCCTTCACCTCTATGATGCACTGTGACTTAGATTTGGGATTCTTAATTTCATCTATCAACCCTGTTCAAATATGATCCAATGACTTCTGATATTTTCTCACTTGTACCACAAAAAGCTTCATGTACCAATCGAGAGCATGACCCCTAAAGGTTGTGATCATTTGATATATTTTTATGGCCTCATCCTGAACCTGTCGCACAGTCCAAACATCCTCACACAGAAACCAATTTTTCCTAGGGTATTAGAACCCATTCCCATTGAATATAGGAAACTTAATGTCGTCCCCAACCATCCTATGCGCTTGGGGTACTAACGAACCCGAATTAAATGAACCACTAGTAGGAAATATTTAACCACTATCTTGACTATTACTATTAATATGATTTGACATAAAACAATTTGAGGTATTACCTATGATATTGGATACATACACATAGTTTTGGGTACATTGTAGTCTTGGGATTAGTACAGATCTAATGCCACTTCCTCGTTTTCAGAAATAAGCTTATATTCCTCCTCTTCATCGCAAAACTCTTCGTCGAGTTGTGCCACCAACTTATAGTCCCCTCTTTTGTTTGCACTGCAACTCTCTCTCTCTCCTTGTCGTAGTTCTTCTCCTTTTACCCAATCAAAATCATATTCCACTCCTTAGGAAGCGACAATATTCATTAGTCTCACTACCAGCTGGGAACATCTCATCTTACTCTATCCATCTTGTCCAAGCCTTCCTCCCGTCATGACCCATGTCCTCTGTGCACAATGATTTACTCGTCATATTCCATTTTTAGGATTACATTTTCACCTACTAACATTTTAATCCACAACTTTATGGAATTCAAATACCTTCCTCTAGGACCTTGGGAAAATTATCTCTTGGATTCACTATATGACTTAATAGTATCTACAACAATCATACTAATATATCCTTCAAAATGCTATCAATCCAGAAGTTGACAACCCTGGAGATAGGATTGTTGACACTCTCCATCTGTCAGATTAGTTGAGGAGTCCACCCATAGGTTCTCTTCCTTGAAAAATTGTCTTCTAACTTGCTAGCCTCGCCAACCATTCTACTATATAATAGGAAATTCACTAAGTAAAATATCATGAATACTTGAGTAAATGTACCTTTCTAACCATTCTATTGGAGTCATTGTTATCAACCCAAATGGCACTTCTCCGTCCAAGTGTCGACACTTCATATGTTGGCACACAAAAGGACACTTATGGATTGAAGGTTGCCTAAACACTATAGATGGGCATGACATGAGATGCATTCATTATCCAACTAGCTTGCCATTTTACCTTTTCATATATTTAATGCCGTATGTGACTATATCCACAGCAACTCACGTACATACATGACTATTTCCATAGCATCCCACGTACTGTACGCGAGTATCTTCATTGCAACCCACGTATAGATCTGTACGTGGGTTTCGTTTATAGAAACTCGCATGTCATACGCGGGTTTCCAGTATCAATACTCGCGTACACATCCATTCGACATTAAAAATAATAAAACACGATTAATGGATATTTGTTGAGCCCTAATCATTAACTATCTCAACTGTCTCAACCTCCTCAACCTTTGAAACTTCTCTATTTCCTAAAGTATAAATAGAGGCCTTGGGGAGGGAATTAATCAATAAATATTAGAGAGAAAAGTTATGCTGGTGGTATATCTTCAAAAGTATTTGGAGCAGCAGAACTCAGAATCCTTTGGTTGTAGAGGAGTCCTTGTTTCAGGCGTTGGGTTGTACACTTATCTCATTCACTATTGTTAATAAGGAGAATTCTTCTTCCAACCTTGTGTTAAGTCTCTTTCATGTATCATTGTTTGATGAATATTTTTGATTAAGCACTCTATATATTTTTCATCTAAATTGTCATATATACATGTATAAGATTGTACTTGGAGAATTGTCTCTTTACAGGTGAAGGAGGTACAATCTTGAAAGCTTTGGAGAGGAGCAGAGCGGGAGAAGACAAAGCTTGGATCAACCATCGTTAATCGGGTGAGTCCACCATATATTCCTATTTCCTTTCTATACTTTAAAGCTGATTGCATGCAAGTTTTAGAAGTACGTTGGTAACCCCATACCCTAGGTTACAAGGGTGTTTATTCTTGAACAAAAGAACTGGCGACTACACTGGGGATCCTAGACTACTGTGGGTTATTTCTGGTTACCGTTGCACAGTCTTTGCCTTGATTGTATGTGTGGTCTCCTGTCTTGGTTCATGCTTAGGGTAGTGTTTGAAGACCATGAAAATTTTCTCTTTTATTAGAAAATTTTATACCTGTACACAGGTTGCTCTTGCATACATTCGCGTACAGAGGCCTGCATATGAAAGTTTGTCTCTAGGAAAGTCACGTACAGTATGCGGGTTTCCCTTGTACACAGTCACGTACAAGCCTGAGTATTCAAATTTTTGGGTTAGGGTTTTGCTTGTCCCTGTCCCTTTATAAATTTTGTTTGCTGGTTGGTCTTCCTTATAACCATTGCACTCTCAGTTGGATGACCTTGTTGGCCACACCTTGTGATTTCTTGTGAATCCCTTGAGTTCTTCTTGTTTGGATTTTCTTTTGTTAGCAACTTGAAGTGGATTTTCCTGTTTGGGTTATAGGTTCAAGTGTTGTTGTCTAAATCAGTGATCAAGGTTCTAGGCACTGTTTATCCCATTCTCTTTTCTGATAGTAATTGGTTTGTCACTTGCCTTTGTGTCATCTCAGTGATTTTATTTCATTGTGTCCACCCAAGCTAGGGTTCCAAGTCTTCCTTAGGTGGTTGATCTTTTGGTCTTATTAATCTGTTTACTTCACTTTGCTTACTTTATACAGTTAGTTTAATTCAAGCTTACTTGATTTTTTGTGCATTTAGGTGCATAGTAGTCTTTGAGCATTTTAAAAAGTGAAAAGAAAACATTTTAGAAGCTTTTGCATTTGATTTTGCATAGAGTAGTTTTATTTTCAATTTTTAAAATATAATCTCAAAAAACTAGAAAAATATAGTCTTAGAGTTCTCTTTATCGTTGCATTTTCATCAATTTATATTTACAAAAAGAAGAAAAGAAGCTTGTTTTTTAATAGTGGTAATTTGCTTTGAAAATATACACCTTTGTTTTACATTTCTTATTGAGTCAAAAACATCATAGTCCTTCACTCCACTTCCTTCTGAGTAAAAAATAGCCCTTAAAATGAACGCAATAATTAAAATTTATTAGTAATTTTTATTTTTTAGGGCCATACACCTACTATCTTAGGCTAGACTTGTCGGATAGGAAGTGTAAACTTCCCATAAGTTTTAAAATTCAGACATAGTGGGCTTATCGATAGGTAAATCCTTCTCTTTATCGATAGTATCTGGGAAGCTCCTCTAAAACGGGAGTCAAGCACGAGGCCGCGTGGAGGAATTGGACTAAGGAGATAACCCTCTGATTCCTTGTCGAAATGTAAATCAGGACTTTTACGCATCTGGGGATTCTGTCCTAGTTAGATTTTCGAGCTCAGCTACCCTGCCCATGTGTACGAGTCAGGCTTGCGACTGTCCCCCCAGACTGTTGGTATAGTTAAGGTAGCCTCTAGTCTCTTGACATCTAGGGTTCATACATAGGTAAACCGGAAAGCTATTTCTGGTTCACCTTGGACGAGCTTGGAAGGTATGTGGAAATTGAACCAGGTGATAGATTAATTTTACTCACAACAATTAACAATTGATCATGCAAAATTAATCACAAAGAGACTGAAAATTGGAGCTGAACACTAAACTGTATTAAATCAGTGTACAATAGCCAAACCTGTAATAACATAGGTTGTTGAATAAATAACATACATTAGGGATTCAAATGCATGAGGAGCAATTCGAATCTAGCATAAAGCAGGCTTACTAAAAATAAGCAAATCCCCCATAGGTGTAAAAAGCTGATCCCAAATTTGTCATGGAGCTCACGAATTAGCAAAATGGCTTAGGAAAGCTAAAGAGTGGTGGAATGGAAGCTCATACATGATTTTGCATGGAGAAAAGAGTGGAGGATGAAGAGGACAAAAAACTAGTTCACCTCACCTAGTCTAGCTTTTATATTTGCCTTAAAACACTGAAAAAGCGGGGAATAAAGCAGAAAAAGCAGAAGAGTGCCTAGGAGGCCAGGAATAAAGCATATTTGATTCCTTGGGCTTTCCCATGCGCTACATGAGTCAAATGAGGCAAGTTTGACCACTATGGATAGGTAAAAGACAACTTGCACAAGGTGGGACACATGAACTAGGCTAATAAGACAAAAATAATTAAATTAATGTCTAAATGGGTAAACTATGGGTTGATTATTCTAACACCCCCCCTTAAGCCTGACTTATGAGTAATATATCAGAAAATTATAGGGCCTAGCAACAAGGCTTAGTCACCCTTTACATACTGCATGTCCATTTAAACAAGGAAAGAGGCAAAACCAACTTGGGAAAATCCTCCCTTAAACATGGACTGTAAAACAAAATTGTAGAATCTTGTCTTCACTCATTCTTTCATAGCATGATCAGCAATCCCCAACAGTGATTTGAGATTACTGAAGGTCTTCTCACAAAATGCTTTGGTGAAGATATCAGCTACTTGTTCTGAAGATGAACATAAGAGTAGGTGAATGGTTCCATCATGCACAAGTTCTCTGATGTAGTGCATATGGATCTCAATGTGTCTGGTTCTCTGCTTCTGAACTGGATCTTTGCAGATTCGAATGGTACTCTCGTTATCACAGTAGATGGTAGTTGAGTACTCTGGTTCGAAGCCACACTCTCCAAGTAAACCCTGCAACCATAAACATTGAGTTGCTGCATTAACAACTCCTATGTACTCTGCTTCTGTAGATGAGAGTGCAATGGCACTCTATTTCTTGCTTGACCAGCTGATTGGCCCTTCTGCAAGCATCAACACATATCCTGATGTGGACTTTTTGTCTGTGCTATCACCTGCCCAATCACTGTTAGTAAATCCAATCAAATCAAGATCAGATTTTTCTTTATATAAGATCCCATGTGTCCTTGTTCCCTGAACAAAGTTAAGGATCCTTTTGGCTTCTTTCCAATGGATCTCTTGAGGCTGATCCATGTTATAGTGGATTTCACCACTCTAGGTGAATCACACTTTGTATGGCCTTCCCCTGTCCCGCTGCAGACTCTTTAGACCCCATGGACCATATTTTATCCTTTGATGTTACCTTGATCATCCCTAAAAACTATATAAAAGATGATATACGTGGTTTTTTCCCCGATAACCGTGTACATACGCGGGTTTGACTCCTATAACTACGTACATCGGGATGTGTGCATAAGTCCAAATCCTTTTGGAGTTTTCCTTGACTTGGATCCGACTCATTCGACTCCTGGCCTTCCATATGCCTTGAGATCGCTCGGATTCGACCCTTCATTATCCCTTGTGAAGCTATATAAGGAACCCCTTGGTACATTGAAGGCATATAGAGAGATTGAAAGCAACGAAACTATAGTCCATTGTTGCCAGAACTATACTTGAGTCTACATCCCTTTGTCCCTTTGGATCACTTTGGTGTTCTTCCCAAGCTTTCCTTTGCTAGTGAGCTTGCTATTGAGAGATAGAGGATTGAAGTGGTGGAGGCCCAACTGGGGGATTCAGTTTTTTCCGGTTTGCAGACGTGCCGTCATAGGTTGTATCTTTCTTGTAATCTCTGATTTATATTAATAAGAACTATCTTTCCTTGTCCAATGATGTGTATTTGATTGAATATTGTATCCATTGGAATATGTCAAATGCTTTTACAATATTGATTATATATGCTAGAATAGATCTAACACCATGATATATAGTATGCTTGTATTGTTTACTTGTTGTTGAGGAAGTGTTATATCAATTCAAGCTGAAGATTGGAAAGCTCAACAGGGATCTACTTCAACCGTCTGGAATAAGGTACGAGGTCTGATCCTTTAGTGTTAGACATTTTATTTCTATTGCATATTGGGAAAGATTGATTTCTGGAGTCAAGTATGTCTGTTATGGTACCCCAATCCATAGAAATTTCTCTCCGTAACAGAATTGGCGACTCCACTGGGGATGTCCCTTGTTTTTATTTGGGGTTTGCGGGCACAATGGGCTTGATATTATTGACTTGCTCTTTGTTTCTCTTTGTTTCTGTGTTGCATTTTATTGTATGTTCATCCATTGACACTCCCCTTTATTTGTTTGACCTGTGGCCTGCTTTTTACCACTGCCTTCTCTGTATACGCAGGTTTTTGGCCAAAAGTCGCGTACATACATGGAGTTTTGGCCAAAAGTCACCTATACACACAGGTTTTTGGCCAAAATCTGCGTATACACTCAGGTTTTTGGCCAAAAGTCGCGTACATACGCAGCTGTTCTTTATACAATCGCGTACATCCTCCCTTTTGGTGAGTTTGATGTTGTGGGAAGTTGCTGGGTGGGTTGTGAGTGTGGTTGGGTCTTCCTTGGGTCTGATGTTGTCTGTTGGATGCTTCTTTTGCGACCAGAGACCGTTTTTTCATTGATTTTTCTTTGAAAGTAGTTTTAGTCATTTATCCTTTTTGTTTTGTCATTAGTGCATTACCCTTTTTGTCTTGGTGTCTTGTTGGGCTTGTCTTTTACTTGCTGTAGAGACCGAGAGTTTTAGATGACTTTTATTGCATTTTTCATTCTTTTATATTGAAAAATACAAAGTAGTTGAACTCTTAGTTGCATCTTACTTATGGATTTGAGGAGGTACTTGCATTGGATTGCTTGGATGAGAGTGGTGTTTAGGCTTTCATATAGGAAGGATTGCATTGGCATTCAGAAATGAATATATATTTATGCATCTCATGTAGTGGCATACCCTATTTTTCATTTGACAAAGATTGCACTTAGCATTGTTTGTTATGGTGTGCACTTTTATTTCACTACTAAGTCATAACTTCACTAGTTGCATGGCCATTTCCCTTTGAGTAATTACAGCCAACTAAAATCAACGCTAATTAAAATGAATTACACTCTTTTCTTTTCTAGGGTGCACCAACAAGCTTAGGTTTTAGGATCTTGGAATAGTTCATTGTAAGTTAATTCTCCAAGATCACTAAACAACAACATCTAGGTGTCTGTCCAGGGAGTGTGTGAAATCCTTGGTATAACCATTGTTCTCAAGATCCTCCTCTCAAACGGGAGTCAAGCACAAGGTAGTGTGAGCAGTTATTGATTGGGATGACCCCTAGTCATAACTGAGTAGCACTAGAGATATTTCCAGGATTGTATTCGTATCTGGGGGCTCTTTCGAGAGTTTTGGGCTTTGCTACCCTGCACATACGGTCAATCTCTCCTGCGACTGTCCTCCTAAGCTTTGATTATATTGAGGTGACCTTAGTGACCTTACCTAGGATATCAAGGGGGTACTTGTAGAGGTTATTCTGCAGGTGTCCCGGCCAGGTAGGGGTTGGACAGCACAGTCGCTATATGCATTGAAGCTGAGGGCCACTATAATTGGTTACATACCTCCGCTTGTAGTGTATGGGAGTTTCGAGCTTCTCCTAGGCGAGACATACCTGCTGCATTCGGGAGCTCACATATCCTCCCCTTGGTTAGCTTGTATTTTGGCTGTAGATTTTCTTAGGAGTGTGCTCTTTGTGCGCTAGTTGGCCTTTGGGATCATGGTTACTTGAGTATATTTATGCTCTCTTGAGTTCAGGTCCTTTTATTGTTGGCATTCCTAGTATCCTATCACTCGTCCTTGGTCCTAGTACGAACTCTAGTGTCAGACTTGGGGGCATCACAGCCCCTTTCCGTGCTCATAGATATGGGAATGGTCATATTCCATTCTCTACTCCATTTACAAAGGATTTTTTTCCCTTTTCTCAGTCTTTACACCGGTGGTCACCCTTACTGGGGTGGTAGTGTATGCGCGAACGTTGGGTATACACCTTACTTTCCTTTTTATGTCCCATTGTTCACTGCATTGTTTCCTTTGGGTTTATTTGTCAGGATCATTCCTCCCTATATCCTATAGTTTGGATTCTTTATTGACTATTTTGGGTTGTTTTGGACTAATATGGTTGTCATTTAGGGTCCATTTTTTTTACACTCTCTCCAAGGTTTCGACCCGTTCGTTCCTATCACAGGTATTATGTCTGAACTGGCATATAGGTTAGGATTTCACATCCGCTTGTACTTATGCATTGCCTTATGACTGTTCCATCTTTACCTTAGGTACGAACCCACTCTATTATGTCACGGAACCTTCTTGCTGCTTTAGAAGTGGCATGATGTGAGTGGTAGAGATTTACCTTACATGGGTACCCTAGTTAGTGCCTTATTTGCATTTGGTTCCCATGCTGCCAGTTTCTCCTTTAGGGTGTGGGAGTCCGTTGTATAGTATTGCCATGACATTTAGCAAGAGTCTCATACTCCTCTTGATCTTATGCTGGCCTGTTTCCCTCCAGACTCCCCTTATGTCAAGTTGTGAATGCATTATCATGAGCTTTTCCTGCCTTATTGAGCTTTATGCCAGCTCCCCTGACATTGCATTTTCAGACATATAGCCCGAGCTTGTCTCATGTCTAGCCATGCAGAGCCATTTTTATATCCTTGGCAGCTTGATTCGTTTTTTACCGGGAGGGGATTTTCCCCCGAGTGTCGATATCCTACACATGTATCCTTGCATTGAGCATAGGTATGTTCCACTGCTTGGAACTAGTTTGTTTGTCCTAATGACACTTGTCTCCTCCTAGTTTGTAAGTATAAATCTAGTTTATTCTTTTTTCAAGATTTTCAAATAATTGAAAAAGTCCAAAAAAAAATCAAAAAACCAAAAATCCGGACAAGGAAAGATGTTATCTTTGGTAGCTGTCGAGTCATGTCGCCTTCGAACAGAGCACTGTATATCACATCCATTGGTTGGGTTATAGTTTGACTTAGGAGCTGTACTCGTTTATCTGAGTTTATCTCCACCGACTGGTTAAGCTTCCAGTCCCTACGGAGCCTCTGTTGATGCCTCCTGTGTCACAGAGATGTCCCAGCTTGTATATCGAGTCTATGCTTCCTTCATTCAATCACCATACGCCGTTATGCTCTTGTTCGAAGGAAGTTGAAACCTGTGTCGGGAATTCCTCAGTTATCTTGACTTTGCATGTCGGCCATTCCTGGTACAGTTACTGGTTCGTGCACTTTATGATCGAGTCCTTCCACATTATACAGCTTTCCTGAGTACCTCGTGTTGGATGATGGGGGATGCCTTAATGCCCTCCTTCCAGCGGATTTCATCCCATCGACTTCAGATCATTTATTCTGGGATTGGAGTCTAGAGTCCTTTTGAGTGCCTTGAGACTTGCAGTCATCAGTGTTCGAAGGAAGTTGAAACCTGTGTCAGGAATTCCTCAGTTATCTTGACTTTGCATGTCGGCCATTCCTGGTACAGTTACTGGTTCGTGCACTTTATGATCGAGTCCTTCCACATTATACAGCTTTCCTGAGTACCTCGTGTTGGATGATGGGGGATGCCTTAATGCCCTCCTTCCAGCGGATTTCATCCCATCAACTTCAGATCATTTATTCTGGGATTGGAGTCTAGAGTCCTTTTGAGTGCCTTGAGACTTGCAGTCATCAGTGTCAGGTTCTCTCGCCATAGACAGTTTCTTGGGAATACATCAATGTCCTGTGATCGATGGATTCTCTCAAGTGTTAGACCTAGACACATCTATTCACACTTGTTAGTTTGCACTCTAGTACATTGATTCCCATTATCATTATCGATGGGTAATCTCGCATCTGTTAACGGTATACATCAATGATTGGTAATCAGACGATGGAGTACTATGTTTGACCTCGACACCTCTATTCGCATAGTAGGACATGTACTCGTAGCGGTTTGTGTAGAAGACCTTCCAGACTGGTGGCATCTATTATATGCTACCTCCTTGATCGTGCCAGTGTTCATGAGATTTCAACTCTCGTGACTTGATTCCAGTGTATGTCAGACATTTCCAGCCACTATGGATATTTTGATCTATTGTATATCTTCAGCCATTTTGGAGATCATGGTCCTTTGTATATCTTCATCATGGAGATTCTGATCTATGTATATTGTACGTGGCGATGACCACATATATGATATCATGTATTATGCCTATTCATGGCCATTGTACTCTTATGTATCCGGGACTGCTATATATACTTGCAGTTATATGCAGAGTTGTATTATTGTACTATGCTGATTGGGTGGCTGGTCTTGGATTTGGGATCCTTCACCACTCCACTTCTGGGATGGACTTATAATCTATTTCGGCCATCGTATGACCCCTCTGACCTCACACATTAGGGGGCATCTGTTATAGCAGATTTCACCACTCCAGGTGAATCACACTTTGTATGGCCTTCCCCTGTCCCGCTGCAGACTCTTTAGACCCCATGGACCATATTTTATCCTTTGATGTTACCTTGATCATCCTTAAAAACTATATAAAAGATGATATACGCGGATTTTTCCCCTATAACCGCGTACATACGCGGGTTTGACTCCTATAACTGCGTACATCAGGATGTGTGCATAAGTCCAAATCCTTTTGGAGTTTTCCTTAACTTGGATCCGACTGCTAGCCTTCCATATGCCTTGAGATCGCTCAGATTCGACCCTTCATTATCCCTTGTGAAGCTATATAAGGAACCCCTTGGTACATTGAAGGCATATAGAGAGATTGAAAGCAACGAAACTATAGTCCATTGTTGCCAGAACTATACTTGAGTCTGCATCCCTTTGTCCCTTTGGAGCACTTTGGTGTTCTTCCCAAGCTTTCCTTTGCTAGTGAGCTTGCTATCGAGAGATGGAGGATTGAGGTGGTGGAGGCCCAAGTGGGGGATTCAGTTTCTCCGGTTCGCAGACGTGCCGTCAGAGGTTGTATCTATCTTGTAATCTCTAATTTATATTAATAAGAACTATCTTTCCTTGTCCAATGATGTGTATTTGATTGAATATTGTATCCATTGGAATATGTCAAATGCTTTTACATTATTGATTATATATGCTAGAATAGATCTAACACCATGATATATAGTATGCTTGTATTGTTTACTTGTTGTTGAGGAAGTGTTATATCAATTCAAGCTGAAGATTGGAAAGCTCAACGGGGATCTACTTCAACCGTCCGGAATAAGGTATGAGGTCTGATCCTTTAGTGTTAGACATTTTATTTCTATTGCATATTGGGAAAGATTGATTTCTGGAGTCAAGTATGTCTGTTGTGGTACCCCAAGCCATAGGAATTTCTCTCCGTAACAATCCATGAATCTAGAAGCCACACTTACTGCATAACAAAGATCAGGTCTAGTATGTGTCAAATACAACAAACATCCAATCAATTTCCTATACAGTGTATTGTTTACCATCAGTGAAGAATCAGCTTCTTCCAGCTTCACTCCTGAAAGGAAAGGAGTTTTGCTTGCTTTGCAATCCTTCATTCTGAATTTGTTCAGCAAGTCCAAGGCATATTTGGACTGGTGCACCTTGATTCCAGCTTTGGTTTGAGCAATCTCAAGCCCCAAAAATTGACTTAAGAGCCCCAAATCTGTCATGGAGAAGGCTTGGTTCATAGCTCCTTTTAATGAAGCAATCTCACCCTGTGAGCTTCTTGTAATGAGGAGGTCATCAACATATAACACAATGATCATTAATGAACCATTAACTAACTTCAAAAAGACATTTGGATCTGATTTGCACCGAACAAAATTCAGTGATAGCAAGAAGCTATCGATCTTGGCATACCAAGCCCTGTGGGCTTGCTTTAGCCCATACAATGACTTTCTCAACCTTTACACAAGAGAAGGGTTAGTAGCAAAACCTTGAGGCTGCTGCATATATATCTCCTCAGTGAGATCTCCATTCAGGAAGGCACATTTTACATCCATGTGATGTACCTCCCATTACCTTGAGGCTGCAATGGCTAAGGCTAGCCTGATGGAATCCATTTTTTCCACTGGGGCAAAAGTCTCATTGTAATCTATGCCATGAATCTGTGAGTAGACCTTGGCTAAAAATATGGCCTTGTACTTCAGTGGTGAACCATCAGCAGCAAATTTGGTCTTATAGACCCACTTACACTGTACTAGTTTTCTCCCTTGGGGAAGATCCACTAGCTCCCATGTGTTGCTCTTCTGGAGTGAGCTGAACTCCTCCTTCATGGCTGTTTGTCATCTTGGATCTCTTGCTGCTTCTTCGTATATTTGAGGATTAGAATCCACCATAAAATATCATTTTTCATCAAACATAGGATCCTTCATGCACATACCACTCTCAAATTGAGATCTAGTCCTCCTTGGGTCATTGGGATCCCCAGCTAGCTCTCCTGCTGCATGTAGTGTCTTGGCTTCCCATTTTGGCCTTGTAGGGATGTTAGGGTCTGCAATAAAATCATCTCCATCAGATAAATCAGAATCAGCATGTTCAACAATCTCTTTACTTACTTCTTGAGGTTCAGGTGGTGAAGAGGCTTCACCAACTTCCACTGCTGCAAGGGGTTCTTCTTCAAACTGAACACACCTTTCAATGAAGGCTTTGTTTGTGCTCAAATTTATCAAATTTTACCCTTTTGAATCTTCAGAGTATCCAACAAAAAGACACTCTTGGCTTTGGGGCTGCAAATCCTTCCTCTTCTCTGTTGGAATTCTAGCCCAAGCCTTTGAGCCAAAAATCCTGAAATGGGTCACATTTGGCTTGTGCCCACTCCATGCTTCAAAGGGAGTCATTCCATCAAGATTTTTGTGAGGAACCCTATTCTGAATATAGGCTGCACGGTTGATAGCTTCCGCCCAGTAATTTGGTGGCAAATTTTTGGCCTCCATCATGCATGTTGCCATCTCCTTCAGTGATCTGTTCTTCCTCTCAGCAACACCATTTTGTTGTGGTGTGTAAGGGATAGAATGCTGCATCTGAATACCTGCATCTGCACAATAATTAATAAACTCAGACTTGACATACTCACCACCATTATCATATCCGAGGGCCTTGAGTTTCCTTCCAGACTGGTTTTCAACCAAAGCCTTAAAGACTTTGAATAGGCCAAAAACTTCAGACTTGTGTTTCAGGAAGTGAACCCAGCAATACCTGGAAAAGTCATCAATGAAATTCAATGCATATTTGGACTGACTCATGGACATATGAGGGAATGGGCTAGCAACATCACTGTGGATCAGCTCGAGGGGTGCAGAGGTTCTCTCATGACTAGATCTCTCAAATTTGTGCTCTGGGTGTTTTCCTAGGATACAACCTTGGAAGACTCCTTTGGAAAATTTTATCTTGGGCAACCCTATGACCATCTCTTTTTCACTAAGATCAGAAATATATTTGTAGTTTAGGTGGCCAAATCTTTCATGCCAAAGCTTACTTTCTTCATTAGCATGAATCAAAAGAGCAGAGGGGTTTGAGTAAGGTAGGAAGTGTGAGAACATGTATACCTTTTGAGCATGATTCGCAACTCCTTTTGCAATGACTCTACCAGTTGAAATATCTGTGACCTCAACTTCATCAGGGGAGAATATGAACTTCTTAGGAGACCTAGTGTGAGTCATCTGGTACACTGATAGGAGGTTGGAGGCAAGACCAGGCACATACAACACATTGCTGAACTGACCATGATCAAGATCTATCCTTCCTTTGCCCAAAATTTCAGTGAGAGGGTCATCTCCCAATACTATAGATGGTCCTTTCAACTTGTCCAGTGAGGAGAAGGCCTCCTTAGTCGAAACCATGTATCTTGAAGCACCAGAATCAATGATAAAACTAGGTGAGCTTGATGTGCCAGCAACTAGAGCATGAAATCTCTCTCTGTCATCTGAACTTGATCCTCCTTCTCTCTTCTTTGAGCTTTCTGGAAGGGAGATGCCATTCTTCTCCAGGAGTTGGGTTAGCATGTCTATCTACTTTTTCATACAAGTGCTTTCAGAGTGATTACCCTTATTGCAGTATGCGCACTTGTTCATTTCACCTTTGTTTTTATTCTTCTGGTAGTTTTTCTTGGGACCTTGTTGATCCTCTGGAGACTGTTTCTTGTCTCTCTTTTGCTCAGGTGGTTTTTTATCTTTCGTTTTTCTTTTTGAATCCACCCTCGAATCTCCAGCAATCAAAGATTGATCTTTGGATGGTTTGATGGTGCCCATCATCACCAGCTTGTCCTGTTCTTGTGTGAGAGATTCCATGAAATCTGCAAGGCTAGGCATCTTCCAGGTTCGAGCTGTCATTTTTGTAGCATAGAAGGTCGAAACAAACACTGAATAATCAGGGACCAGCTTCGAGAGGATGGCCAGTACGAGCTGATCATATTTCTTTTCGATACCACACTGTTTCAGCTGCAAAACTAGTGCTTTGAACTTGGAGAAATATAGCTGCAAAGATTCAAAGCTCGTTGGACTCAGAGAAATCAGCTCGTTTTCGATTTGATGTCCCCTCATCTCATCTGTCTTTCCAAAAATATCAGCAATATTCTCCCATACTTCATTCGGTGATGTCAATCCATCGAGATGGAAAAGGAGGTCTCTGGAAATACTCAGACGCAGGAGGCCATAAGCCTCATCCCTCCTGTTGTGCCATTTTATCTTCTCTGCAGCTGCATTGGGCTCTGCTTCTATTGCCATAGTCACCCTGTAGAGACCTTTCACTCTCAACAGTATCTCCATCTCTGCTTTCCATTCAAATAAATTGAAAGGAGTCAAGATAGTTTTTTGTGATTGATCCATAGCTTAGAAAATATGTCCCGACTGTCAGTAGAAGGCTCCCAGTCACTGATGTCGAACCTGCAAAAAAAATTTTGAAGGAGAGAAACAATCTACAATGGCTCTGATACCATGTGGAAATTGAACCAGGTGATAGATTAATTTTACTCACAACAATTAACAATTGATCATGCAAAATCACTCACAAAGAGACTGAAAATTGGAGCTGAACACTAAACTGTATTAAATCAGCATACAATAGCCAACCCTGTAATAGCATAGGTTGTTTAATAAATAACATACATTAGGGATTCGAATGCATGAGAAGCAATTCGAATCTAGCATAAAGCAGGCTTACTAAAAATAAGCAAATCCCCCATAGGTGTAAAAAGTTGATCCCAAATCTGTCATGGAGCTCACGAAATGGAAAAATGGCTTAGGCAAGCTAAAGAGTGGTGGAATGGCAGCTCATACATGCTTTTGCATGGAGAAAAGAGAGGAGGATGTGTAGGACAAAAAACTAGTCAACCTCACCTAGTCTAGCTTTTCCTTTTGCCTTAAAACACTGAAAAAGAAGGAATAAAGCAGAAAAAGCAGAAGGGCGCCTAGGAGGCTAGGAATAAAGCAGATTTGATTCCTTGGGATTTCCCATGCACTACATGAGTCAAATAAGGCAAGTTTGACCACTATGGATAGGTAATAGACAACTTGCACAAGGTGGGACACATGAACTAGGCTAATAAGACAGAAATAATTAAATTAATGTCTAAATGGGTAAACTATGGGTTGATTATTCTAACAAGGTAACCCTTGTTGAAAGTGTGGGAGGGTGGTGGGTGATTCCTCCACTTGTGCCTAAGAACCTCTTCAAGGATGCCAAGTAACTGTTCTTCAGCTTTCTTCAGGAAAGCATATCTTTTACCCTTGCTGACTGTTGAGACTTTAGGAGTTTTTGTAGTGATTTCTTTGTGGTTTGTTTGTGTTTAGCTGAAATTATGGTTTGAATTGTCAAATTTACAATCGTGGAGGACCAACCTATAAGAAGGTCTCGAAGGTTGTAAAACCTTCCTTCTCTCATCACTTTGGAACCTCCACCTCCACCTCAAAGGCGGAGATTGGAAACGGATAGTTCATTTGAACCAATTGGAGTAAGTGAAGTTCCAGGTGAACCAACACTTAGGGCTAACCACTCTGATTTTAATACAGTTGAGATAGAAGACTTGCAGGCTGACGAGTTTGCAAGGAATTGTAATACACCCTTGACTGACTTAAACGATCATGTGATCGTCCAGGTTAGGTCTTTTGATTCACCTATTTTAGGTGTCCCCATGGGAAGAATAATGTCTTCTGCGGGAGAAAGTTATTTTGTTTTCACCTCAGCCATTCTGGATGAAGGGGTACTAACTCCCCTGGTAAGTGCCCCTAGATCTAGCATACCTACTACGCCATTAACTCTAGCGAGCCGGTGTTTCAACTGTCAGTTCCCACAAGCCTAGCAGGTGCTTTTGGTGGCATGGTTGCTGGGATTCCTAGTATACTGATTGTTCCTTCCTCCTTCACACACACTACCTAGAGTGGTCTGGTAGGATCCTTGGCTTTCATCCAAGGATTTCATTCGAATGGGGGGCATATTCCCCCATCCACTCCATACGTAGGCCCATTACCTTCTTATGTAGGAGTGCAGTTTGGAAACACTACCTCTTATGGCCAAGGTTTTCAAACTTTGGTCTCAGCCCCATTCACGAGCTCTCCCTTTTCATTGTTTAGCAGAGGGATACCTACTCTTGTTTTTCAAACCCCAGTTTCGACTAGGATGGCCCGAACCTCTTATATTGCACCTCCCACCCACAATCCTGTGGCTTATGGATGGAATCCATTTCAAATTAATCCATGAAATTCGCAACCAGCAGTAGGGGGTAACCCCACCTTTACATATGGGAATTTAGGGGCAAGTCCTTGTAATCCCTATACTGGCACTTTTAGTGCTCCGATTTGAACCAAGATTCCATTCCTGGCAACGTTAAACTTGCCAAATTTGTCTAAATTGATGAACGACCCGGTGAGGCATGACCCCTCATGGCCACCTGTTCCCACCAAATTTCCATCGGACATCCCAAAATTCGAGGGCAAAGTTGGTGAAGATCCTGGGGCTCATGCCACCACTTTTCATTTATGGTGTTCTTCTAATTCGCTGAATAAAGATTCAGTCAGGTTGAGGCTGTTCCAAAGAACCTTAATGAGTACTACAACAAAATGGTACATTTAGTTTCCTTCTACTGCGTTCAGTAATTTTTGACACTTGGCTAGTGCATTCCTTAGGCATGACCCCTCATGGCCAGCTGTTCCCACCAAATTTCCATCGGACATCCCAAAATTCGAGGGCAAAGTTGGTGAAGATCCTGGGGCTCATGCCACCACTTTTCATTTATGGTGTTCTTCTAATTCGCTGAATAAAGATTCAGTCAGGTTGAGGCTGTTCCAAAGAACCTTAATGAGTACTACAACAAAATGGTACATTTAGTTTCCTTCTACTGCGTTCAGTAATTTTTGACACTTGGCTAGTGCATTCCTTAGGCATGACCCCTCATGGCCAGCTGTTCCCACCAAATTTCCATCGGACATCCCAAAATTCGAGGGCAAAGTTGGTGAAGATCCTGGGGCTCATGCCACCACTTTTCATTTATGGTGTTCTTCTAATTCGCTGAATAAAGATTCAGTCAGGTTGAGGCTGTTCCAAAGAACCTTAATGAGTACTACAACAAAATGGTACATTTAGTTTCCTTCTACTGCGTTCAGTAATTTTTGACACTTGGCTAGTGCATTCCTTAGGCATGACCCCTCATGGCCAGCTGTTCCCACCAAATTTCCATCGGACATCCCAAAATTCGAGGGCAAAGTTGGTGAAGATCCTGGGGCTCATGCCACCACTTTTCATTTATGGTGTTCTTCTAATTCGCTGAATAAAGATTCAGTCAGGTTGAGGCTGTTCCAAAGAACCTTAATGAGTACTACAACAAAATGGTACATTGAGTTTCCTTCTGCTGCGTTCAGTAATTTTTGACACTTGGCTAGTGCATTCCTTAGCCACTTTCATCTTTCGGTCCGATATGACTTCGAAACAGACTTGTTATCTACCTTCAGGTAGAACAAGGCTACCCACATCTCGGATCACAACCAAGAGTGGAGGAGGTGAAAGAGCCTTATTAAAGCCACTATTCCTCCTAACGTTTTACTAGAGTGGTTCCTTAAATCCTTGTTGCCTTACATATCTAAGGATGTGTCCACTTCAGGAGTGACAAATGAAGAAGAAGCCATTCTCAGGGGCCAGCAATTGGATTTGATTTATTCGCAATCTAGGATCTTGCATGAGATTATCCTTGAGGAATCGAGGCCTACCCACGATGCAGAGAAACCTAATCCTGGACCCCATGTCGATGGTGTGGTTGGGTCCATAAACTCTCCCACTATAGAATCTTTGGCCAAACAGCTCCATCAGCTGTCCGTTAAACATTCTATGATGGAGGCAGCAAAGGCTGCCCCATCACCCCAAAATGAAAATGTTTTTGCACAGACCTCTCAGAAGGGTAATCAGCAGCCCGATGGGAAGAAGAAGAGATGAAATAAAGGGGAAGGAAATCAAAACAAGCAGAAACCCACAAATAGTGCTAATGGGGGTAAGAAAGAAAAGAAAAACGTGAAATTCCCGTGTAAGTTGTGCCATGAGGATCACCTCACTCACCTTTGTCCCCTTATGGAACAAGCCCAGAAGATGCTAAAAGATCAACAACCAGCTGTCATGAAGGATCATTTTCCCCAAGGGCAGAATTCTGCTTCAGCTTCCAATGTAGCAGGGGGCACTTCAAATGCCCCAGACCCCAATTATATCAACATCGGTTCTATCTTCGAATTTGCTACAAACTCGAAATAAAAACTATGAAAAAGAGACTTCCAAGAAGGGTAAGGCTATATGTGAAACTTCTAACCCTCTCATGATCGAGAAGCCTACTAAAACTATGGCTAAGATACCGAAAGGTGTCTTTAAGAAGACCTTGCATAACCCTAATTCTAGGGCTTCTTCAAACTACTCCGTGGTTGAAGACTTAGCCCAAACTCCTTGTGCAATGTCAACTTTAGAGGTGTTACAAAGTTGTCCCACCCAGCGGGATGCCCTCTTAGAAGCCTTAGGCAACATGGACTTGTCGAGTCTCATGGTGAAATTTCACTTCTCTGATGTTAAAATTCGCCTACCTTACCATGTAGCCTTATCAATAGATGTCATCCATGGTGGAAAGACCATTGTAAGGGCATTTGTTGATGATGGTGCTTCTACATGCGTTATGTCCTTGTCATGTTGAAAAGCTCTCGGATCCCCAGAGCTGGTCCCATCAAACACTCTACTTACTTCTTTCGATGGAAGGTCATTTCGTCTGCATGGTATCCTACTGGCTTTTGAAATTAAGCTAGAAGGGAAAGAAGTGTCTGTTGAGGTGGAAGTGATTGATGCACCTTTGGACTATAATTTGCTTTTGGGAAGAAGCTAGACTTATGCCATGTTCGCCATTATGTTGGATGTCTTTCGGATGGTAGTATTTCCACACGAAGGGAAGTTGGTTACTATTGACCAACTCGATTTTAATTGAAAAGGCCACATGGAGTCTAATGAGTCAGCTGTGCCATTGGTTGATCAGGTCAAACTTGCTGCACAGAGCTTATGGGTAGGAATGTATGCATCATTGATGGTCACATTTGATATTCCAGCCTCGGTTAACTATATAGGTTCTACTAGTGTGGGGAAGTCCCTAGCCACGGTTGTTGATAGGACTGATACTTGGGTTCTCCCTTCCCTCCATGAACTAGAAGTGCCCTTATCAGCAGTGGAAGTGGTGTTGTACAGGATTACACACCTAATAACCATACGTATGGGGTTACCAACATACTCAATCAACTTGCAGACAATTGACTCTAAAGTGCAGTAAAGGAAATAGGAGGAGTAGAAAGACTTACTCGATTACTGAAGGTCAATCCTTGCTAGTCCTCTTCTGCTCTGCTTCACCTCCAAAGTCTTCAAGGTTGCTCCTCTTTCACCTGTCAAGAAACAATCTTCCAGATACAAGATGATCCATATATATATAAGCAGGTTAGATAAATCACATATAAGATGCGAAAACATAAACATTTATCAAACCAATATACATGAAACACATATGGAAGAAGGGTTCTCTTTATTATCAACAATGGAAAGAGTTCAGATTACAACCCAATGCCTAAGACAAGGACTCCTCTACAACCAAAGGATTCTAAGTTCCACTGCTCCAAAGACTTTTGTATACAATCCACCAGCATAAATTTGCTCTCCAAAAGTATATTTCACACCCTCCCCAAGGCCTTTATTTATATGGAGGAAATAAGGCAGTTTCGAAGGTTGAGGAGGTTGAGACAGTTAAGAGGATTAATGGTAAATGGCTTAACTAATCTCAGATCAGCACGTGTTTTTGTGTTTAAATGTTAAGAGACATATTTGCGGGTATGTAGAAGGACAACCCGTGAATGATTCACGATTTTCTATAAGAGAAACCCGCGAATACATCCATTCGCGACTTGCATCAACCGACACTCGCGAATGATGCGCGAGTTGCATATGTGGAGAGTCGCGAATACATCCTAACATAGAAAAATGGCAAAGTAACCAGCTGGATGAAGGAGGAATGTATCATATAGTAAGCCAATCTATATTGTTTTGGGCAAACCTTTATCCATAGATGTCCTTTTGTGTGCCAACATGAGGGATGTCGGCACTCGGACGGAGAGGTGCCATCCAGGTGTATTACAGATGCCCCCTAATGTGTGAGGTCAGAGGGAAGCGATGGCCAAAATACATTATAATATTTAGCTTTGGAGAACTCAGAAATCCAATGGAGTAGAGAGACTACCTGAAACAAATACATAGTAATGTCATATACAAAGTTACATATGAGGATGCTATGTTCAATTCTACTAGAACATTAACTCCTTTACAATATTTGAGTACATCATATGATATGGGTAAAAAACCACGTATATTACAAAGGTGGATGAAGCCACAATATACAATAATGATGAGTCGTCAAAGATCTGGAAGCTATGTAGATGAATAGAACATAATCTTGCGCAACTTAGTCCATATGTGAGGGACTAAGGTATTCATAAAGGATCCCAAAGAACCAGTACAATCCAAACCATGTGAATAAGGGTAAGTTGAAGTCAAACATGGAGAGGATTCAACAGTTTGTCAACCAATAGGTGATAGTTGACAACTGAAGCAAAGGAATTCACCAATGATGAAAGTGAATCCAGAGGTACGATCGTCAAAACTCTAGGTCTTCATCATCAGGAAGTACTGAAACGGAACCATGATGTGATAAGGAAGGCAACAGATCCTCCAACGGATCACAAGAGTGACTAGGAACTGGGCAAAAGAAGGGAGACACAAATAGATAACAGATATAACAGTGATGGGATCAGGTTATAGAGCAGACATTGGGAAGAGTCCTTGAATAGTGAGCACAACATAGAGATGACCCAAGGCAGTGGATAACTTATAGATAGAACAACTAGACCTATCTGTCATGTAGGAGACATGATCAGATTCCCCAGGTATAACGGATAAGAGGAGGAGTAAGAAACTCAAAGTGATAGCTGAACACAAGTAAACACTAAAACATGGATATCGGAAATAAAAGAGTGCTATGTTTAAGGATGACATGCTGCCATTACTGAAAACAAGAGAAAACTTCTTCGTTACCTTCCCTGTTAAATTTTAACGAGTCCAGGAAAGTAAACTCGGTTCCCTCTTCATTTTTTAACAAGCTTGAAAAGATGGGAAAATAATGCTTGATAGTGGCATTGATTCGTGGATTTAATAAGCCCGAACTAGTACATGCTCAGCCAGTGTTTTCACATTTAGAGAGTCTGAAAACTCCAAAGAAGACTCCAGGGGGGTCCTTTTCCGTCCAATTTAGTCTCCTGGGGCCGAAAAAGTATAAAACAAACCACAGAAGAAATCTCTTAACTTCCAAAGAAGAAACGGTGCACCTTTTTCGTACTTAGTCAGGGAGGTCCGAAAAAGGTTAAATTACCACCTACCCAATGCTCCTTCCAGAACAGCATAAAATAGCTTGAGTTTTACAAGTGTGAAGGAAAGCAAGATCACTCAGAAAGATCCATTTGGTTACGAGAAATGGGGCTTACAACAATAAACTCGTTTCTTTGTTCTTTAGTGTTTAACGAGCATGACAAAGACACAAAGTACACTCGAAATCTTTTTCATGTTTGGGTCCAGAGCACGAAAAAGAGAAAACTAAGATCAAACTGGGTGTTCCTTTTCCGTTAATTTAGTCCCTCAGGTTCGGAAAAGTGATAAACCTATGCCTGAGAATACTCTTCTCAATCCAAAAGAAAAGAGAGTGATCCTTTCTCATGTTATTCTGCATGGTCCGAGAAAGAGATAAACTACCACCAATGGGGATTCCCGTTCACATATTCTTAACGAGCTTGAACGGGCGAGATAAATCGGTAGTCAAGTCTATTTTGGAGGAGTCAGACCTGGGCCTAAAGAAACTCCATAAGGGCGGGGATTCCTATAAAGGGATATCTTGTAAAAAGAGATTCAGAAGAAGCTCTATTTGGCATTAAAAATAGCTAAAAGGAAACCCCTGAACCTGAAACAGTGGCGGCATGAGCATCAAAGGATGACAAAGGCATATAAAGATGATACTCATGAAATAAGGGCTCTATCCATGGAAGAACAATGGTAGAGACAAGGGACTAATGGCTTAGAATACCATAGTCCGTGGAAAAATGTTGAATACTAAGGTTAATGTGGAGTGAAAAGATGCCAACATGTGTTGGAAAATAGCAAAACCACCCTATTGGAGCAACAACACTTTGTAAAAAGTGATAAACTTGTTTCAAGGCACAAAGAGGGTGATATTAGTTAATTGGCATTTCAAACTATGGAAAAAGACCCACTTTATGAAATATTATTTCTACAAATAGCTTGAAAAGTAAAACAAACTCACCATTTGAACTTTTGAGTCAAAAAAAGCAAAGTTTACCCTCTACTGTTGATCGATCATTGTGGACAATTGGACCGTCGAAATCGGAATCCGTCAGCTTCAAGTAATTCTACACCCTAAGCTCATCAAATTGATCCAAACAAATAATAGGTTTAATGGTGAATTCAGTATTAAACAACACCCAAAATGATGGCAGTGCGCATTCGCGGTTTGCCTAACTAGACAGCCGCGAATGACCCGCGACTTGCCTAAATAGACAGTCGGGAATGCTGTGCAGTGGGAAAAAGCTTAAAAAATATGCAATATTTTTAAAATTTGATATGGGAATACTGAATTCTATTGCTTGTATTTTCCAGGTAAAATATGGTTTTGGAGTGGAGGGAAAGGGAGCATGAAATAATGGATCATGCGGCGCTCTAAAGTGCGCCCACCATACAGGAATTGTGGACCGGTGGGCTGCTGAAGTTCTTTTGTACATCGCCCATGCGATCCAATGTCCACATACTAGAGTTCATGGTTAATTACTGGGATCATGAGATGGGGATGTTCAATCTTCAAGGTGAGACCTTAGAGCTTACCGTGGAAGACATATATTTCATTACCGGGTTGTCACAACGTGGAGAACCGGTGAACTTGGAGGGCATGGGCAGGGGCGGTGACCCCTTAAGTGTCCAAAACTATGTAGACATATTTTGTACACTGGGTACTCATAAGAAAGGAAGCAACATTCTTATTGCAGACGTCCATGATTTTACTCTCCAGGTATTAGCTAGTACCATTGTGAGACTTGCAGGATCCACAGGGTTACATATGGCCACCAGGAACCAAATGAGGGTGGCAGTTGACTCCTTGAGAGGTGCTCTCTATTATTGGTTCTCGGGAGTTGCCCCCATTATGAGGAGGCAATTATCCGATTGCAAGAGAGGAAGACGCAAGAATTTTGGCTATGCAAGCATATTAGTGGCGTTCTTCTTAGAGAGAGTACCATCCATGAGCCCTGCGATACCGCTATAGGTCAGATCTCCACGTCAGCCAAGGCTGAGCCGGTGGGGAGACATATTCCTCCGTCAAGGAGGAGGAGACATAGAACAAAGTGTATATGATGTTGAATTCTACTCATGGTGGGAACGACAGTTGTCGGCATTGGAGCAGTTTCCATATGTCGGAATGGACTTCCGAGGTGACCCCGACCTTGTCCTCCCTCCAGGAGGAGCATGGGGAGAGATGGGTAAGTAATTTTTAATTTTTTATCATTATCAAATTTTTATGAATTTTTCAACTGATAGATATATACATATGTACGAGTCCTAATCCTATTTATGTGTCAAAATGCAGATATTGGACTAGTCCGCCCTGAAGGGCACCCTCATATGTTCGTACGTCCTATCGTGGGTGAGGATCAGGGACTGATTAGAGTACTAGAGGGGAATCTAGCCAGGCTAACCTAGTGAGTACCAACCATACAGATAGAGCATATCCCTACAGCCATGCAGGAGTTCGTAGTTGGAGTTCCACCGATTTGGCTATGTCTTTTTAGACGAGTGGCGAGAGCAGTGCTCATATATAGAGATGCGGTGGAGGTTGCCGAAGCCGAGGAGGCTGAGGAAGCCAGGATACATAGAGATCATGGGGACCAAGGTGGTCCTAGTGGCCAGGGCAGTCCAGCTTAGACCTAGGGCATTTTGATGGACTATGATCCACATTTTTGTATATTTGTATATGATGGTGTTACGGAGATAAATTCCTATGGCTTGGGGTACCACAACAGACAGATAGACTCCATAAATCAATATTTCCCAATATGCAATAGAAATAAAATGTCTAACACTAAAGGATTGAACCTCGTACCTTATTCCGGACGGTTGAAGTAGATCCTCGTTGAGCTTTCCAATCTTCAGCTTGAATTGATATAATACTTCCTCAACAATAAGTAAACAATACAAGCATACTATATATCATGGTGTTAGATCTATTCTAGAATATATAATCAATAATGTAAAAGCATTTGACATATTCCAATGGATACAATATTCATTCAAATACACATTACTGGACAAGAAAAGATATTTCTATTAATATGAATCAGAGATTACAAGTGACAACCTCTGACGGCACATCTACGAACCAGAGAAACTGAATCCCCCACTTGGGCCTCCACCACCTCAATCCTCCATCACTCAGATAGCAAGCTCACTAGCAAAAGGAAAGCTTGGGAAGAACACAACAGTGCTCCAAGGGACAAAGGGATGCAAACTCAAGCATAAGTTCTGGCAACAATGGACTATAGTTTCGTTACTCTCAATTCTCTCTTATGCTTTCAATGTCTCAAGGTGTTCCTTATATAGCTTTTCAAAGGGATACTGAAAGGTTGAATCCGTGTGATCTCAAGGCATATGGAAGGCTAGGAGTCATATGAGTCGGATCCAAGTCAAGGAACGCTCCAAAAGAATTTGGATTATGTACACATCCCGATGTACGTGACTATAGGGGGAATATCCGCGTATGTACGTGGTTATCGGGGTAAAATCCGTGTATATCACTTTTCTTATGTTTTTAGGGATGATAAAGGACACATCAAAAGACAAAAAGTAGTCCATAGGGGCTAATGAGTCTGTAGCGGGACAGGGGAAGGCCATACAATGTGTTATTCACCTAGTGTGGTGAAATCCGCTATAACAGATGCCCCCTAATGTATGAGATCAGAGGGGTTATACGATGGCCGAAATACATTATAAGTCCATCCCAGAAGTGAAGTGATGAAGGTACCCAAATGGAAGACTAGCCACCCAATCAACATAGTACAATAATACAACTCTGCATATAACTGCAAATACATATAGCAGTCCCGGATACATAAGAGTACAATGGCCATGAATAGGCATGAAACATGATAACACATATGTGGTCATCGCCATGTAGAATATACATAGATTAGAATATCCATGATGAAGATATACAAAGGACCATGATCTCCACAAAAGCTGAAGATATACAATATATCAAGATCTCCATAGTGGCTGGAAATGTCTGACATATACTGGAACAAGTCACGAGAGCTGAAATCTCATGAACACCGGCACGATAAAGGACGTAGCATATAATGGATGCCACCAATCTGGAAGGTCTTCTGCACACACCGGTACGAGTGCATGTCCTACTATGCGAAAAGAGGTGTCGAGGTCGAACATAGTAGTCCATCGTCTGATTACCGGTCATTGATGTATACCGTTAACAGACGCGAGATCACCCACCGATAATGAAAATGGGAATCAAGGTACTAGAGTGGAAACTAACAAGTGTGAATAAATGTGTTGAGTTCAAACACTTGAGAGAATCCATCGATCAGGGGACATTGATGTATTCCCAAAACTGTCGATGGTGAGAGAACCTGCCATTGATGACTGCAAATCTCAAGGCACTCAGAATGACTCTAGACTCCAATCCCTGAATAAATGATCTGAAGTCGATGGGATGAAATCTGCTGGAAGGAGGGAATTAGGGCATCCCCCATCATCCAACACGAGTTACTCAGCAAGGCTGTATAATGTGGAAGGACTTGATCATAAGGTGCACGAACCAGTAACTGTACCAGGAATGGCCGACATGCAAAGTCAAGATAACTGAGGAATGACCGACTCAGGTTTCAACTTCCTTCAAACAAGAGCATAACGGCGTATGGTGACTGAATGAAGGCAGCATAGACTCGATATACAAACTGGTACATCTCTATGACGCAAGAGGAATCAATAGAGGCTCCATAGGGACTGGAAGCATAACCAGTCGGTGGAGATAAAACTCAGATAAATGAGTACAACTCCTAAAGTGAAACTATAACCCAACCAATGGATGTGATATACGGTGCTCTGTTCGAAGGAAACATGACTCGATAGCTGCCAAAGATAATATCTTTTCTTGTCCAGCTTTTTGGTTTTTTGATTTTTTTGGTCTTTTTCAGTTATTTGAAAAGCTTGAAAAAGGAATAAACTAGCTTTATAGTTACAAACTAGGAGGAGACGAGTGTCATGAGGGAAAACAAACTAGTTCCAAGCAGTGGAACATACCTATGCTCAATGCAAGGATAGATGTGTAGGATATCGACACTCGGAGGAAAATCCCCTCTTGGTAAAAAGGGAATCAAGCTGCGAAGGGTATAAAGAAAGGCTCTGCATGGCTAGACATTAGACAAGCTCGGGCTATATGGCTGAAACGCAATGTCAAGGGAGCCGGCATAAAGCTCAATAAGATAGGCAAAGCTCATGATAATGCATCCACAACTTGATACAAGGGAGTCCGGGGGATCATGGCCAGCATATGATCAAGAGGAGTATGAGGCTCTTGCTAAATGTCATGGAAATACTATACAACGGACTCCCACACCCTAAAGGGAGAAACATCGGCATGGGAACCAAATGCAAATAAGGCGCTAACTAGGGTACCCATGTAAGGTGAGGCTCTACCACTCCTATCATGCCACTTCTATAGCAGCAAGAAGGTTCCGTGACATAATAGAGTGGGTTCGTACCTAAGGATATAGTGACATGGTCATAAGGTCATGCAAAATGCAAATGGTGGTGAACCTAACCTATATGCCAGTGTAGACGTTATACCTGAGATCAGTATGAACGGGTCAATCCAAAGGCTGAAACGGCGTTGAAAATGGTCTTCTACATCACAGAGTAGGTCAAAAACAGTCAAAACTATAGGAAAGGGGGTAAAAATTTTCAAATATTTGAAATTTTTTCTATAAATAGTAAAAAATAGAAATCATTTGAAACTTTTACCCATTGGAGCTCTGATTTTCAACTGCAAATTCCAGGAGATCCAGCTGACGGAATTCACAACCGTTTCTTCCAGGTATTTACTCATGCTCTCAGCTTGCATTTCAATATAATTTTTACAAGTTTTCATGGTCAAATGAGGTTGTTAAGGCCAATTCTACATGAGCGCTGCGGCCCACGCGGGTATCGAAGCTTTTTCCATGTATAGGGCTGGCCATATGCGGAAAAGGGGCTAGAAACAGCGTACATACACGGCTGTTTGCAAAACAGTCGCGTATGATGCCGCGCAAGTGGATTTACAAGAATCTAATGGACATTTGGTTAATTTCTCATGTAGGATGGTGCTAGAGTGGCGAGAACGCGAGCATGGTGAAGTAGAGGAAGCAGTAAGGGCCGACATAATGGCTCAAGAAGCTCTAAGAAGATGCAGACTCTACAAGTTTTGGTGCCTAGGTGGATTGAGGGCCAAACCAGGACTGCTATAGATGCTGGTAGACTATTGGGATCCAGACTCAGAGTCCTTCCGGATAGACGGTATGTCCCTCACCATTGAGGTGGAGGATATCTACTTTATCACAGGTCTATCTAGACAAGGGGAGATGGTGAACCTTCGTGCCTGAGGAGGGCCAGGTCATGGGCTTACTATCGATGAGTACATAGCTATGTACTGCTACCTAGAGACTGAGAAGGTGGGGAGTCAAGTTCCCACCAACGTTATACAGGTGCTGGGCCTAAAGGCCATATTACTGACGCTGGGCAGGATAACAGGCTTAGCATCACTCCATCAGGCCTCTCGGCCACTGATGTTCTATGCGGTGGAGTGTATGACACTGACCATCTACGACTGGAGTACTTCACTACTGAGCAACATGAAACATCAGCTCAGTGAGTGTAAGGCAGGTAGGATACGAAACTTCAGGTTCGGTAGCATTTTGAGCACGTTTTTCTTCGAGCGTGTTCCAGGATTGAGCCCTAGAGTGGATGTTCCTCTCCACGGGGTTCGAGATCTGGCCCAACGACGTTGGGCAGATGCGATGCGCAGACTGGGGGGTGGTAGGGTGGCCAACCCCTATCCAGCTGACTTTTTTCCATGGTGGAGATGACAGATTGTTGCCATAGATGACTACCCCTATGCAGGGATAGATTTTTAGGGGGATCCGGACATGCCATTGCCACCAGGATCAGCATATGGAGACATAGGTAATGAATCTCGACCCTCACTCTTCTTAAAATTTTTGAAGTATTTATTTTTTTTGTGTTTTCTTGATTATATGGAATCAAAAACACATGTTTTTAGGTGACAATACATAATGACATCTACCATTCATGTGCATATGTGGGACCACGGCGACCAGAGGGCTTCCCACGTCATAGACGGAGGGGAAGAGGAGACGATATCACCAGTGTGGATGCGGAGTGAACGCTCCAAAACATCCATACCAACTTCATGTGACTGACTCACAGGGTTCCCATGGCACAAGTCGAGGACTTTCCTGAGGCTATGCAGAGATAGGTGGTGGGTGTACCACGCGCATGGGTGCGTTTATTCCGGCGGCTAGCTAGAGCCGTAGTGACATATCATGATCACAACCCTCCTCCACCTCCACAGGACTAGACACCTAGGAGTGTATCTATTTTGTACTACCGTGTATATGATGGTGGCTTTCAAAGCCCCAATTTTGTATTATGACACTATGTATTCCCACATTTTTGATATATAAAAAAGTTTTATGGTGATCGGTTTATTTATTTACATGTGTAAAAATTGTGTTTATGATTAATTTATGATGAATGAAACAAATGCCAATCTAACATGTAGTTAGCATATGAGTCAGCAACTTGATTATAATTTCTTGGAATGTGTATATATGTTATACTCTCAAATTGTCGTTCTAACAATCTCACATGTAAGAATCTCCTCAATAACGTCGGATCTCTAACTTGGTACAAACCATTGAGCTGTGACACTACTAACTCTGAATCAAGACGTACCTCAAGAGAGAGAACACCATGCGAAAAGGCATCTCGTAGAAGCTCGATAACGGCACTATATTCAGCAACATTGTTGGAAGATGGCCATAGACATACACCTCCTGAAGACAGTACTTGACCCATAGGAGTATAAATCACCCAAGCAGCTGAGGCTGAGTGCTGAGTGTGACGGCTTGCACCATCCGCGAATCCTATGTAGGTGGAAGATTCCATTGACATCTGCCACAAGAAATGGAAACTAATCACAAACCTGATCATGATAAACAAGACCTAATTATGCAAAAAAGTTGTACAATAATATAAAACAAGCAGCCTTGGCTAAAGATCATGCATAGTATTTTTTGAGATAGAGCCCATTTCTAGGCTCCGCCAAGGCCATCCCTTCATAATCCACTAACTCGTAGGCACCCTTCTCTAACACATGCTTGACCACGTAAGGACCACGCCACATAGGATTTAACTTCCCTGCCCCCAAGGGTTCTTTCGATTGATCCCACAAAAGGACCAAGTCTCCCTCACTAAACACTCTCGGGTGGACAGACTTATCGTATTGGGCCTTTACGCGACACTTATTAACCTTTAGAGTCACCAAGGCATCTCTACGCTGCTCATTGAGTTGCTCAAGGTGAACCAAAATCTCCTCCAAAGGTGAAGTGTCTGGTAAGAGTTCCACGGCTAACTTCAATGAAGGAATCTCCTCACTCTCCATGCAGTCAAGCTCCGGAAGAAAGTCCGATCTATGATGGAATTCCTCCCATGGTGGCTCAACTCCCAACCTAGCCTCGATAATCACTTCATCTGAAGGGAAAATCGTATCAAGGTAGTCATGGGCATGAGAAGACTGTACTGTCCATACCGACAACACGTAGGGGTCTTCCTCCTCCGTCCGCGAAGAGGAAGAACAAGGCTCTGCAGTAGACTAGAGATTAGCTTGGTAAGCTATCATGACTGCAGGCAACGTCACACTCGTCTCGATGGCCTCACTCGAAGGACTCGGTGAAGGAAGAATCCAAGGATCTCCCATATGAATTGTGCGAAAAGGCACCGATCTCGTAGATGTCGAAGCACCATCGAAACTAGATCCTATCATGAGGACGGGTGCAGGACAACTAAAGGTTCCCATGAGGGATGGATACATGCCTACACCCACACTCCCAGTTGCCGACTGGGAATGTTCAACTTTCGGAACTGAAGCTTCCGAAGATGCAGTAACAGGAGGATTCTTGAATTCCATTTGATCAATCGTTACAATCTTCCCATTATGTGGAAAGCATACAACGCGAAACACGGAAGACGCAAAGGCTTGTATACTATACATCCAGTTCCTTCCTAGTAAGAGATTGTAGTCAAGGGGTGCATCAACCACCTCGACCTCTATCGCAATGGTCTTCCCTCCCAAACGGAATTTAAGGGAAGGAAGGATACCATGCGACCTAAACAATCTCCCATCAAAAGTAGTTAACATGGTCGTAGATTTTGACAACTCAGGAGAACCGAGACCCTTCCAACAAGACAAAGACATCACAGAAGCAACAACACCCTCATCAATCACAGTGTGCTTAACGATCATATTAAGACATTCCACATGCACCAAAAGGGACACATAGTAGGGCAAGCAAAGCTGATGTCCTGTGGTTTCAAATTTGATCACTAAGGAAGAATCATCACCATTCACACCAAGAGTGGAAAGCAAAGCCTTCCTTTGTGATGGACAACTCTGAAGCACTTCCAATGCAGAAATCGCACAAGGAGTATGGCCCAAGTCCTCGACAACTGAATAATTCTGGTCGGCTTGGGCATTTGGGATATGCCCCGAACGCTTAAGTACCCCCTTAAGAATGCGAGGTGTAGCCTTAGGTTTATCCGTAGGTTTCTCAATGCGCAAAGGGGTTCCTGGTGGATCAGGTTCTTTGCCTGGGTTGGGTTGTGACGAAGTATAATATTTCGCACGCGTCACAAATTTTGCGGCACGGACCATATTAATGCACCCACGACCACTAGTTTCAGCTGGATCATCATCACTAGATTGATCATGGGACTTCGAGTTCATATTCTGGTTATGCGGTAAAGGGTTCATTAACACAGCTGAGCCCTATGCTATGAACTTCGAAGCTTCATCCATTCTAGGGCACAAGTAAGTGAGGTGATCGTCCTTACATAGCTTGCAAGGAAACTTAACCTTATGTTTATTCTGCTTGTCCCCCCCAGCATTTCTACCGTTCTTTTCATTATTATTGGAATTCTTGTTCTTATTCCCACCCTTTTTATTATTATTGTTTTTACCCTTTTTTCTATTATGTCCGGGTTGCTGGTTACCCTTCTGGTCGGACGATTGTATAGCAAGTAAATTTGTCGTCTGGGCAGGCTGAGACGAAGCCGTAGCTTCTCCCGAGGCATATTGGTTGATTGACAACTGAGCAACTTGTTTCACAACCGAACCTGCAAGTTTCTTACTTGCACAACCCAGAATGCCATCAGCATGTGGTCCAGGTTTGACCTTGGGATCGAAACTAGAACGAGGAGCATTAGGTATAATCTCATATAACAAACCAGACTGAGCATAGATCAAGTCTAGTTCCTATGCCCTAAAGATTGCTTGTTCCTCATTCTACACTCTGGATGTGGAAACATCCTTCGCTATATATGGTAATAAATATTTGAGGAAACACTCAAGGAGGAACTCCGACGGTATAAAGGCTTTAATTAATCTCTTCTGTCTACGCCACTCCTGAATATGATCAAAAATATGGGTGGCTTTATCTTGCCGAAATGTCGACAAAAGTTCAATACCAAAATCATAGCGCACTGGTAGCTGGAAGTGATTAAGGAAAGTCATCACAAGGTCGTCGAACAGAGTAAAGGAACCCCTAGGTAACTCTATATAACATTTCTCCGCAGGCCCTGTAAGGGTGCGTTGAAATAGTCTCAAACGAACTGAGTCCTGATGCAATGAATTGGAAGAGCACCATAGGTGGAATGTCGTAACGTGTTTTCTCGGATCCTCTCCTGGTTTTCCTTCGAACTTAGGTATGTCCGAAGGAATCTTGGTAGGGACAGCCGGCCAAGCCGGGTCATGAGCCATAGGATCGTTCGTAAGTCTCGATAAGTCAGGTAGATTGAGTGTCGCGAGGAAAGGGATCCTAGGATGATGAGGCCTATGGACCGCTCCCTGGTTCATATAGGATTGATTACCACCATGACCTTGGCCATAGTGACCTCCTCCTGTATGACCCGTATAGGGTGGCGTGGAAGCACCATAATGAGGTGGACCTTGACTAGTAGGAGCTACAAAGCCGTAATTAGGAGAGTAAGCAGGTTGTGAATACCCGCCTCCGTAAGGTGAAGAAACCTGCCCATACTGCGTCCCATAATAGGGTCCATAGGTCATCGCTTGCGATGCCCCATGAGACACTCCATAGGTAGGGATATACATTCCGGAAGTAGGAATATAAATACCGGAAGTAGGGATATACGTCATGGAAGTAGCAATCTGACCTCTAGAAACATGAACATAACCTCCCGAAACCACGGGTGGTATGTAGGATTGAGACACAATTGGTCTAGTAATCGCAGTACAGATCTGACTCGTAGCTATGTGCTGACTTGAAGGACCACATGAGTAAGGTGGAGGGTTTACATTTGAATAACTCGGAAGCAAGGACAAAGGAATCTCTGTAAGAAGATATGTACTAGTGCCTATCGTCACTCGTTTGGGACCTGGTAACCCTATCGGATCACTAACTCTAGACCTAGGAGGTATATAAGATGGAGCTTCCACCACTGGGATGGAAGGTGCAATGTGACTAGTACTCCCAAACCTCTCCGCAAGGTAAGGCATGGGATTTCCCCCAGGCATAGTGCTAGGCTCAAAATCGGATTCGACATGAAATGTCAAATCGTGCATAGGAAAACCAGTCGTAGCATAACTACTGTAGCTAGTACTGGCAGGTTCAAACTGAGTCTCGGCATCTTTCAGCATTCTATACCGGTAATGTGTCAACAAGGGGTCAACCCTAGAATGAATAGGTCTATCATGCATGGTTCCTATCTCCGAAATCATAGGTCCTAACTCAGTTAGGTCGGGTGAAGGGTCATACGTAGGTGTGAATTCCCCATCGTCAACGCGAATGGGAGGAGGTGGCTCAGATGTATCCTCTGAATGATCTCCCATGGTGTGTGAATCAATGTGTGACATAGTCCACCTGGACTGTCTAGGTCCCTCTCCCAAAGGAGGAGGAGGATAAGTAGAAGGCAGAAGTCCTGCTAAATGATGAGAACGGCGTGGAACCACACCCGACTCCACAATGACTCAAAAAATAGCAAAGACTCTCTATTTACGTCAACCCTATGCCAAATAGAGTGCACAGAGCAATCACTAATGAAATGTAAAGCCAAATGCAATCAAACAAGGGCTGGATAAGTGAGCTCCCAAATGTGGCCGGTATGTCTCGCCTAGGAGAGGCTTGAGAGGCCCTTATCACCACAAGCGGAGGAACGTAACCAATTATTGTGGCCCTCAGCTTCAACGCATAAAGTGACTGTGCTGTCTAACCCCAACCTGGCTCGGACACATGCAGAATAAGCTCTACAAGTACCCCCTCGATATCCTAGGTAAGGTCACTAAGGTCACCTCAATATAATCAAAGCTCAGGAGGACAGTCGCAGGAGGGATTGACCATATGGGCAGGGTAGCAAATCTCGAAACTCTCGAAAGAGCCCCCAGATACGAATACAATCCTGGCTATATCGCCGGTCCTACACAGTTACCGACCAGGGGTTATCCCAATCAACAACCGCTCACACTGCCTCGTGCTTAACTCCCTTTTGAGAGGAGGATCCTGAGAACACTGGTTATATCAAGGATTTCACACACTCCCTGGATAGACACCTAGTTGTTGTCGTTTAGTGATCTTGGAGAATTAACTTTCAATGAACTATTCCAAGATCCTAAAACCTAAGCTTGTTGGTGCACCCTAGAAAAGAAAAGAGTGTAATTCATTTTAATTAGCGTTGATTTTAGTTGGCTTTATTACTCAAAACTAGGATATGGTCATGCAACTAATGGTGTTATGATGCAACAAGAAGCAAAATGCACACCTAACAATCAATGCAAATGCATTGTGTCCATGAAAACAGGGTATGCGTACTACGTGTAATGCACAATTTCTTCTTCAAATGCTGAATGCAAATTTCCTTATATGAAGTCCTAACTATTACTCCAAAGCAAATCTAGATCTAGTGCAAGTACAATGCAAAGTGAAAAATGCAATGCATGATGATAAGCAAATGTTTTTGGATTTTTTGAAAATAAAGAGATACAAAAAGCAAAAGAATGATTCTACCCACCCCAGACTCTACAAGAACACATAAACAACATTCCAGCAAAATTCTAAGGTAAAAGGACTCTAATGCACTAATCTCAAACAAAAAATCAAAGATGCCATGACAAGAACTTTCCTAAAAGAAAAAAAATTTAGGCTAAAAAAAAAACGTTTCTGGTCAGAAACAGAGGTATTAACAGACTCAGGCAGTGCCAAAGGAGACTCAGCAGCTAACAGAATTCACCTAGCAATCCACAATCTTCCACAAAAAGGTAAAAAACCAGGGTATACGTGACTGTGCGCAGTAAACCCGCGTGTATACGCGGAAATCCCAGGGGAAACCGCGTGTATACACGACTGTAAGTAACAAACCCGCGTACAGGAAGACAAAGATGCAAAAATCCAAGGCAAACAGACAGGCTGAGACTAAATTCACACCAATCAAGCTCTACCAGGCATACATGCGCCCATACCCGACACAGAAACAAGAGAGAGAGATCAATTCAAATACATTGAATGCCAAGAAATCAACCCCCAAAGGACAATTACTAGGAACTCCCCAGCGGAGTTGCCAATTCTGTTACGGAGAGAAATTCCTATGGGTTGGGGTACCACAATAGACAGCTAGACTCCAAAAATCAATCTTTCCCAATATGCAATAGAAATAAAATGTCTAACACTAAAGGATCGAACCTCGTACCTTATTCCGGACGGTTGAAGTAGATCCCCGTTGAGATTTCCAATCTTCAGCTTGAATTGATATAATACTTCCTCAACAATAAGTAAACAATACAAGCATACTATATATCATGGTGTTAGATCTATTATAGCATATATAATCAATAATGTAAAAGCATTTGACATATTCCAATGGATACAATATTCATTCAAACACACATTATTGGACAGGAAAAGATATTTCTATTAATATGAATCAAAGATTACAAGTGACAACCTCTGACGGCACGTCTGCGAACCAGAGAAACTGAATCCCCCACTTGGGCCTCCACCACCTCAATCCTCCATCACTCAGATAGCAAGCTCACTAGCAAAAGGCAAGCTTGGGAAGAACACAACAGTGCTCCAAGGGACAAAGGGATGCAGACTCAAGCATAAGTTCTAGCAACAATGGACTATAGTTTCGTTACTCTCAATTCTCTCTTATGCTTTCAATGTATCAAGGGGTTCCTTATATATCTTTTCAAAGGGTTACTGAAAGGTTGAATCCGTGCGATCTCAAGGCATATAGAAGGTTAGGAGTCATATGAGTCGGATCCAAGTCAAGGAACGCTCCAAAAGAATTTGGATTATGTACACATCTCGACACGACTATAGGGGGAATATCCGCGTATGTACGCGGTTATTGGGGTAAAAGCCGCGTATATCACTTTTCTTATGTTTTTAGGGATGATCAAGGACACATCAAAAGACAAAAAGTAGTCCATAGGGGCTAATGAGTCTGCAGCGGGACAGGGGAAGGCCATACAATGTGTGATTCACCTAGTGTGGTGAAATTCGCTATAACAGATGGGATCTACGGATCAGACTCGACCTATCTACAGACAGATATTTTAAATATATATATATATATATATATATTGATGTTGGTTGTCGGCTTATTTACAAATGTTATTTATATGTTTGCTGTATATTTTTATGAAATATGTGTGAGATGCCAATCCAAAATGTAATTATCATATGCATCAGTCAATGAATTTTGGTTACGTGGAATATGATTGAAAGTAATAATTTCAAAATGTCTTTCCAATAAACGAATTCGCATGAACTGACGTAACAAGGTAGGATTTCATACCTGATAAGCTCGATTGAGCTGGGAAACTACCAACTGAGAATCCAAACGGACCTCAAGCTGGGTGATTCCACATGACAAAGCATCCCATAGGAGCTCAATTACAGTCCTATACTCAGCAACATTATTAGAAGCAGGACCTAGACAAGCGCCACCCGCGGCAACAAGCTGTCCTGAGGGAGAATAGATAACCCATGCTGCTGAAGCCAGGTTACAAGTGTGACGACCGGTGCCATCAGCGAAACCTATATACATTTCGGAAGACATCTGCAACAACCAGCAGATAATATAAAAAACAAAACAGACAACCTAATGTACATAAAAAAATACATACACTAAAAATACAAGAAAAAGTGCTAAGCCTAGGCGTAGTACTTCTTCAGGTAGAGCCCATTTCTAGGCTCAGGCAGCTTATTCCCATCATAATCAACTAATTCATATGCACCCTTACTTAATACCTTCGACACGACATAGGTTCCTAACCACATAGCCTTGAATTTTCTTGCCCCCAGAGGTTTTTTATCTTGGTCCCAAAGCAAGACAAGCTCCCCCTCAGAGAAAACCCTAGGTTTGACCGTTTTATCATATTGAGATTTAACCCTATTTTTATGAGCCTGATTGGCATTCAACGCATCTCTACATTATTCATCAAGGTGTTCTAAATTTACCAAACGTTCCTCAAGCTCAGTCGTATCAGATAACACATGAATGGCTATCTTCAAGGACGGAATTTCGCATTCAATCGGAGTAACTGCTTCCACCCCGTGAATGAGTTGGAAAGGGAATAACCCGTGGCAGTCTTGACATTAGTTCTGTAAGCCCAAAGAGAAGGATATAACATGATGTGCCAATTAGAATGGGCTACATCAATTTTCCATTTAAGGATAGTTTTTAAAGTCTTGTTGATAGCCTCAACCTGACCATTTGCTTGTGGATAGTATGGAGAAGAATGTTCTTGTCTAAATCCGAGCATAGTAGTCAGTTCCGTGATCATGTTATTTTGAAAATGACTGCCATGGTCAGTGACAATCACTTTGGGAATACCAAACCTTGCAATAATTTGATTGAAAACAAACAAAGCTAATGTTTCCCCGTTGTCTTTGAAAGTAGGCATTGCCTCTGCCCATTTCGTAAAATAGTCAACAATGACAATGATGTATTTATGCCCCCCAGCCGAAACTGGGTTGCATGTCACATAATCGATCCCCCATTTCATGAAGGGGCCTACCGAGACAACAGGAAATAACGAAGCAGGATGTGACTGTATCTTCCTGGTGTAAAGCTGACACGGATGACAACGCTTCACGACTTCCACACAATCTTTAAAGATCATGGGCCAGAAATAACCAACACGCAATATCTTTTGGGCCATTGCTAACCCAGATAAATGACCCCCACATGCTCCGCTATGGGAATCATTTAGGACAATCTTCGCTTCCTCATGAGTAAGGCAGTGACGCAAGACGGAATCTACCCCTCGTCGATATAATGTATCTCCTATAATGAGGTAGTTCTTGGCATGAAGCCGTAACTTACGTCGTTCCTCCCTAGAGGAAGTGCCAGGATACTTCAAAGTCTATAGATATATAAGAATATCTCTGTACCAAGGATCAGAGGTGGCTATCAAGAAGATGTGTTCATCTGGGAATGAGTCATCCTCAACCACTACATTTTCTTCAGTGGGAAATTCTGCTATAAGCTCAGCAAAAACTAAGGACTTCTTAGACTTAGCGGATTGGAAATCCAAGTCAAACTCCTAGAGAATGACTATCCATTTGTTAAATTTTCCCCCAACAATCCGTCGGGATAAAACATATTGGAATGGATTCACATCCACCACTACTGTGGTGGTACTGAGTAAAATGTAGTGACGTAACCTCTGCACAGCGTAAACAGCTGCTAAGGCTAATTTCTCGATGTGGGAGTATCTAAGCTCAGGTCCGGCCAAAGCATGGCTAAGATAATAAATGACATGCTCAATGATATTATCATCCTCCTGAACTAGTACTATCCCAATGGTCGAATCCGACACGGCCAGATATAATATAAAATCCATAGAATAATCTGGTGGACGTAATAAAGGAGCCGACAACAAAGCTTTTTTCAATCCCTCGAACGCAAGTTGTGTGGTTTCATCCCATACAAAAGGAGTGTCTTGTTTAAGAAAGCACATGAAACCTTTAGTGATCTTGGCATAATTAATCATAAAATGTCGAAGAAAGTTAGACTTTCCTTGAAGGCTTTGAAGTTTCCTGAGAGAACGAGGAGGAGGCAGATTTACAATGGCCTCAACTTTCAATGGATCCACCTGGATGCCTCTACTAGAGACAATGAATTCGAGTAATCTTCCTGAATCGACACAGAAAACACACTTGTGGGGATTCAAGCAAATTTTATAGTATCTGCATCTTTCAAAGATCAACCTTAAATGATCTAGATGTTGAACCCTCTTGCGAGAATGTGCGGGCAGATCATGAAGGTATGGTTCGACAATGGATTTTATGTCATGAAAAGCAAAGTTCATATCCCGTTGAAAGGTATCCCCAGCATTTTTCAATCCAAAGGGCATTTTCTTATACGCAAATGTACCCCAAGGGCAAATGAAAGCAGTTTTATGTTGGTCTTCCGGTTTGATTTGGATTTGATTGTAGCCAGAGAAACCATCCATAAACGAAAACACCTCACTTCCTGCACATGCATCTATGATCTGGTCAATAAATGGTGTGGGGTAATTGTCCTTAGGACAGGATTTATTGAGGTCTCTAAAGTCTGTACAAACGTGAATAGTCCCTTGCTTTTTATCAACAAGAATGGGGTTGGACACCCATTCAGTCAAAGCTATGGGATATATAAAACCAGCTTTCAACAGCTTTTCAACTTTTGCCTTCACAGCTGCCGCTTTACGCGGGTTCACGGGTCTTCATTTTTGTCGAACTGGCTTGGCATCAGGATAGGTTCGGATTTCATGTTGAACAATAGCTGGATCTATGCCTGGCATCTCCTCATATGACCAGGAAAAGATATTGCAGAATTCCTTAAAAAGGGCAGTGTAGATAGCAATCTCCTCAGGAGAGTAGTTTGCACCTATATAGATGTTTTCCACGACATCTGGATTCACAGAGATGTTAATAGGTATAGTGGAGGAAATGTTTGCCATATTCCACTCGGCAAACACTCCTTCCCTAGGCAAAGGGTTAAGAGGTATATCAACATATTCTGACAGTCTCACATGAAACTCTTGGTTTTCTATCTTGCTCAGTTCTGGAAGAAAATAGGATCGATGATGAATATCCTCACAAATCTTATCACGTACACTCATGGCTTCCAGAATAGCTTCATCGGAAGGTAAAACAGTGTCTAAGAAATCTATAGAATGTAAAGAGTTTTCCACCCATGCGGGAAAATAGACTTCTTCCAGATCATCTGAGACTGTTAGAGGATCTAGAATGGGATCAGCAGCAGCTTGAGTGATAGCTTGATAAGCGACCTCTACTGCCGATAAGGGCACTTTCGGTTCATGGGGAGTTGGGAGGACCCAAGGATCAGTCCTATCAACAACCATAGCAATGGACCTCCCCACACTAGTAGAACCAATGTAATTAACCGGGGTTGGAAGATAAAATGTGCCCATCAATGATGTGTACATTCCAGCCCCCAAGCTCTGTGCAGCAGGTTTGACCTGATCAACCAATTGCACAGCGGACTCATTAGACTCTAAACGGCCTTTTTGGGTAAAATCAAGTTGATTAATAGTAATCAACTTGCCCTCATGTGGAAAAACCACTACACGAAGAACGACCGATGCAATAGCGGACATAGCATAAGTCCAACTCCTTCCCAGAAGCAGATTGTAGTCCAAAGGAGCATCAATCACTTCTACTTCAACAGACACTGCTTTGCCTGCCAACTTAATCTCGAAATTTGGTAGGATACCATGCGGATGGAAGGATCTTCCATCAAAAGTAGTAAGTAAAGTGTTTGATGGGACTAGCTCTGGGGATCCAAGAGCTTTCCAACAGGTCAAGGACATAACACATGTAGAGGCCCCTTCATCAACAACTGCCCTTCCAATGGTCTTATCACCATGGATGACATCTATTGATAGGGCTACATGGTAAGGGAGGCGAATTTTAATGTTAGACAAATGAAATTTTTCCATGAGAATCGAAGAGTCCATGCTGCCTAAAGCTGCTAAGAGGGCATCCCGTTGAGCAGGACAACTCTGTAACACCTCTAAAGCTGACATTGCACAAGGGGTTTGAGCTAAGTCTTCAACCACAGAGTAGTTTGAACCAGCCCTAGCGTTAGGGTTATGCAAGGTTTTCTTTAAGACACCTTTCCGTATCTTCGGCATAGTTTAAGCAGGTTTCTCTATCGTGAGAGGGTTCGAAGTTTCACCTACAGCTTTACCCTTCTCAGAAGTCTCAGTCTCATAATTTTTGTTCCTTGTCTGCAACAAAGTCGAAGATCTAACCATGTTGATATAATTTGGGTCAGGGGCAGTTTGAGTGCCCCCTTCTACGTTAGAAGTTGAAGCAGTGTTTTGTCCTTGGGGAAAAGGATCCTTTAGGACAGCCGGTTGTTGAGCTTTAAGCAGCTTCTGGGCTTGATCCATAAGGGGACAAAGGTGAGTAAGGTGGTCCTCTTGGCACAACTTATAAGGGAACTTGACCTTCTTATCTTCTTTTTTTCCCCCATCAGCATTGTTCGCAGGCTTTGGCTTGTTTTGGTTTCCCTCTCCCTTCTTACCTTTCTTTTTCTTCCCGTCGGGCTGCTGATTTCCCTTCTGAGAGGTTTGTGGAAAGAAATTTGCATTCTGGGGGGAGGGGGAAGCCTTTGCTGCCTCCACCATAGACTGTTTGACAGACAACTAGTGAAGTTGTTTATTCAAAGACTCTACAGTGGGAGAGTTAACGAATCCAACCACACCATCGACATGGGGTCCAGGCTTAGGCTTCTCCGCCTCATGCGAAGGCCTCACTGCCTCAGGGATGATCTCATACAATATCCTAGATTGTGAATAAATCAAATCCAACTGCTGGGCCCTGACTATGGCTTCTTCTTCATTCATTACTCCTGATGTGGAAACGTCCTTAGATATGTATGGCAATAGTGATTTAGGAAACCACTCTAACAGAAACTCAGGAGGAATGGTGGCTTTGATAAGGCTCTTTCGCCTCCTCCACTCTTGGATATGATCCGAGATGTGGGTAGCCTTGTTTTGTCTAAAAGTAGACAACAATTCCGTTCCGAAATCATATCGGACCGGAAGCTGAAAGTGGCTGAGAAAAGCACTAGCCAAATCCCAGAAACTACTAAAAGCAACAGAAGGTAGTTCAATATACCATTTTTTCGCAGTACCCGTCAAGGTCCTCTGGAATAGCCTCAACCTCACTGAATATTCATTCAGTGAATTTGAAGAACACCATAAATGGAAGGTGGTGGCATGTGCCCCAGGATGTTCACCAGCTTTACCTTCGAACTTAGGGATGTCAGATGGCAATTTGGTGGGAACAGGTGGCCAGAAGGGGTCATGCCTCACCGAGTCATTCATCAATTTTGACAAGTCTGGCAAGTTTAAAGTTGCCAGGAATGGAAGTTTGGGCCTAAACGGGGTAGTAAATGTGCCAGCTTGGGGATTTGAGGGACTTGCCCCCGAATGCCCATGGGTAAAAGTGGGGTTGCCCCCTGACACCGGTTGTGAAGTGGGAAGGTTGCTATGAAATGGATTCCATTCCTAAGCCACATGATTGTGTGTGGGAGGTGCAGTGTAAGAAGTTCGGGCCGTCCCCATAGAAGCAGGGGTCTAAAAGACAGGAGTAGGTATCCTTCCGCTAAACAATGAAAAGGGAGAGCTCGTGTATGGGACCGAAATAGGGGTTTGGAAGCTCTGCCCATAAGAGGTGTTGCTCCCAAACTGCACTCCTACATATGAAGGATATGGACCTACATATGGACTGGATGGGGGGATGTGCCCCCCATTCCAAGGAAATCCTTGGACATATGCCGAGGATCCTACCGGACCACTCTGGGTAGTGTAAGGGAAGGAAGAAGGAATGGTAGGCATACTGGGGATCCCAGTAACCATGTCACCAGAAGTACCTCCTAGGTTTGAGTGAACCGGTGGTTGAACCACCCGGCTCACTGGAGTTAAAGAAGTAGAAGGAAAACTAGATCTAGGGGCACTTACCAGGGGAGGTAGTACCCCTTCAACCGGAAGGGTTGAGGTGAACACAAAATAACTTTCTTACGCAAAAGACATGACTCTACCCACAGGGACACCTAACACTGGTGAATCAAAAGGTCTAACCTGAACGATCACAGGATCGTTTAAATCAGTCAAGGGGGTGTTAAAGTTTCTTGCAAACTCATCAGTCTGCAATTCTTCTATCTCAACTATGTCAAGATCAAAATGGTTAGCAATGAGTTCTGGTTCACCAAGAACTTCACTTATTCCTACAGGTTCAAATGAACCTTCTGTGTCTAATCTCCGCCTTTGAGGTAAAGGT
>LPNX011049484.1:94795-286049 GCA_001517045.1 Pseudotsuga menziesii
GTTTGGGGGGACAGTCGCAAGCCGAACTCGTACGCATGGGCAGGTAGCTGAGCCCAAAACTCTGTCTAGGATAGAATCCCCAGATGCGTAAAAGTCCTGAGTTACGCTTTGACAAGGATTCAGAGGGTTATCTCCTCTGTCCAAGCCTCCACACGGCCTAGTGCTTAACTCCCGTTTGAGAGGAGCTTCCCAGATACAGTCAATAAAGTCAAGGATTTACCTAAAGAAAGGTCCACTATGTCTGAGTTTTATAACTTGTGGGAAGTTTACACTTCCTAGCCCACAAGTCTAGCCTAAGCTAGTAGGTGAAAGGCCCCTAAAAAACAAAACTTACTAGTAAATTTTAAATTATGCGTTCATTTTAAAGGGATTTTCTTTACTCAAGAGAAAATGGAGTGGTATACTTTATGATGTTTTGACTCAAACAAGAAATAAATGAAAATAAAGGTGTATTCAAAGAAAAATTACCATTATAAAAAAAAACTTCTTTTTCTTTTCTTGCAAATATATATTGATGAATTGAAAGCAGCGATAAGAGAAACTAAGCCTATATTTTTTGTAGTTTTTGAGATAATATTTTTAAATTGAAATAAACACTACTTATGAAAAATCACAATGCAAAAATCTTTAACTATGTTTTCTTTTCACTTTTAAAAATACTCAAAATTCTATTATGCATCTACAATGCACTATACTTGAGCAATCTTGAATCAAATAAACAGTATAAAAGCATCCAACTGAAGCAAACAGGCTGACAGAACCAAAATACCACCAACAAAGGGAGGCTAGGAACCCTAGCTTGGGTGCAAACAATGACAAAAATCACTGCAGACTTATAAAGGCAAGTGACAACCAGCCACTGTCAGAAGACAGACTGGAAAAAATAGAGCCCAAGACCCTGATCACTGATCTGGACAAAGACACCTTAACCCACAACCCAAATAGGCCAAAATGCTTCATTATGCAAACAGTAAATAATCCAAGCAAAAGAGACTCAAGGGCTTTCAAAAAAGCACAAAGTGTGATCACCTAAGGTATTCAAACAAGCTACCCAGCATTCAAAAGGAAAATCTACTCAGAAAATAGGGATTATACAAAGAAAATAACAAGCAAACTTTAACTTAAAAATCCCTACTTCCATGCATATTCACGACTGTCTATAAGAGCAACCCACGGATGATCCGCGACTGTCCAGTGCAGCAACCCGTGAATGCAAACTTGTATTCACGACTGTTCAGAAGAACAACTCGTGAATGGGTATAAATTTTTTCTCAAAAACAAAGAAAAAACCAATATACTTTCAAATACTAAGGCAAGTATGAAACAGGATAAAAAAATCACACACAGACTTCCAAGCAAAGATTGGTCATGGGGACAGAAAACAACCTACAACAGTCTGGGCTCCCCAGCGGAGTCGCCAGTTCTGTTGTACAGGATTACACACCTAATAACCATAGGTCTGGGGTTACCAACATACTCAAATCAACTTGCAGACAATTGACTCTAAAGTGCAGTAAAGGAAATAGGAGGATTAGAAAGACTTACTTGATTACTGAAGGTCGATCCTTGCTAGTCCTCTTCTGCTCTGCTTCACCTCCAAAGTCTTCAAGGTTGCTCCTCTTTCACCTATCAAGAAACAATCTTCCAGATACAAGATGATTCATATATATATAAGCAGGTTAGATAAATCACATATAAGATGCAGAAACATAAACATTTATCTAACCAAGATACATGAAACACATATGGAAGAAGGATTCTCTTTATTTTCAACAATGGAAAGAGTTCAGATTACAACCCAATGCCTGAGACAAGGACTCCTCTGCAACCAAAGGATTCTGAGTTTCACTACTCCAAATACTTCTGTATACAATCCACCAGCATAACTTTGCTCTCCAAAAGTATATTTCACACCCTCCCCAAGGCCTGTATTTATATGGAGGAAATAAGGCAGTTTCAAAGGTTGAGGAGGTTGAGACAGTTAAGAGGATTAATGGTAAATGGCTTAACTAATCTCAGATCAGTGCGTGTTTTTATGTTTAAATGTTAAGAGACATATTTGTGGGTATGTAGAAGGACAACCCGCAAATACATCCATTCGCGACTTGCATCAACCGACACTCACAAATGATGTGCGAGTTGCATATGTGGAGAGTCACGAATACATCCTAACATAGCAAAATGGCAAAGTAACCAGCTGGATTGTCACATACCCCAATTTTGTAAAATTATGTAAATTGTTTTATTTTTTTTCTGAGACATTATGTTAAACTTAATCCTAAGTAGGGATTGATGACTCAGCAGAGTCAACAGTAATGGAGTGTAATTCAGAATATTTTATTATTAATAAATAAATTATGGAGACAACAGCATGGGAGAGCTGTTAAAAGAGGTTACTGGTCAAACTGGTGGATGGAACTAGGTGGAAAGGCAAAAGACAAGTGGAAGCATCCTCAAACACTTCGTAAGTTGTAGGTGGCAACTTCCCTATATTTGGTGTCATGATTCCCCAAGAAAGTGGAATCAGAGCAGGTGGCTCATTAAATGATTGTAAACCCAACAAAGACCTAGGCAATCTTTTAAAAGTACTCAATGAAGAGAGCTGAGGTTGCTCAGTTATTTTCCAGAGAGAATTCATTCAGGTGAATGTTATTCAGGAAATCCATTGAGGAAGAGGGAAATACAGTGAGGAAGTTGTTTAGGAGGATTGCTGCAGTAACTTGATTTCATTACATCTTTTTGGGCTGAGAGAACTGATTGATAGTTATGAGTTAATACTGAGTTTGAATACTGATATCTGACTTTGCTGCACCTAGTTCCATCCAGGGAGACCAGAGCAAGCTCGGGGGTCCTGAGAAGTCGCTGTCTGAGCGCTCTCCAGGAGTTGGTAGGGAGGAACGGCCTCCCGTTGCTGTTGTTGTCCACAACCTAAACAGGTTCTGTCACTTATTTCTTTATGTTTACTGAGTATAAATGAATGCATGTTATGTTTATTTTATATGTCTGAGGAGTTAGTTAATTTAGTAAAGTCAGTATCTCAGAACCTCAGTAGTTAAATCTATTAAGAGTTACTTTGTTTTTCCACATCTGGAATCACCAGACCGTACTCCATCACAGTACCTTGGTATTGCGAAGTAATATCCTTCTGAACCGAGTTTCCTATTTAGTTACTTTCAGTAACTACAAGTATTTCAGTAATTTATAAGTTATTTTCTTATAGTTTTAAAAACTATTTCGTAGTATTGTATCTTTGTTTCCTGTAAATACTAGCTGCATTAAAGAAAAGGTAGAATAAGTATTTCTGCTGTTCAAGTCCTATAATTGTTATTTTCCAATTTAAAAGAATCTAACCTCTTAATGTTGAACAAACAATACTGATAGTAGGATTTAATCACTTATTGGATGATTTTACAGTTAAATCCTAGTGGTGTTAGTCTGTATTTTAGTTAAGAATGTAATTATTTAGTTACTGAATCTTCTTTTATTTAAAACTAAGCTTAAGCAGAATTCGGAACTGTCATTCTATTTTTATATGATAAATGAATGTTATCTCATACACAGGAATTTATATAGATACGTTTATGAGAATAAACTTAAATATTTAATGAGTATTAGGTAAAAATAGTCGGGCATTATAGCTAAATAAATAACCCAAACCAAACATTGGAGAAATAATAGGAAATAACAATCATAGTAACATTGACAAGAAGTAACATCATTATTGTATTATTAATAATGTATCTATATTATATACATTATAAAAGCAACGTTTAAAGTAACATTTTATTACTATAATTATAAACCTAGACTATTTATGCTCTAGGTATAAATAAAATAAAGTTTATGCATAAACTATTCATACTCTGTGTATTACAAAGTAAATAAACATTACTTAAAGACAATAGTAATATCTAATAAGAGTACAGCAGGCTTTTCTAATTTGAAAGGATTACACTTGCATTTACAGTTTCTAATAAATAGAAGTCAGGGTATAAATCCTGTATAGAAATTTAACAACAAATCTATTTAACAATAAGCTGAAGAGTACTTTAACTACAGAACTCCTTTACAATAAAATAAATTACAGTATTATAACATGACCAACAGTAATGTAAGAAAGAAGAATCAACACTTATGATGTTGGTATAAGGGTATAAACCCTACATATAATTTATCAATAGTTAAGTAACCTAGTTATTTTATTAAAACAAAAGAAATAACAGAACTGTGATTAGCTCAATCATCGAGCTTAACCATTATGGTTAATATTATTCACTTAACTCTCAAATACCAACAGAGTTATAATTTTAATGACAGATTAAGCAACTGAACTTAATCTCAACCGTAAAATTAGGGTTGAACCCTATAAGTCCAGATTTTACAAGTAAAATAAATACTGAGAGTTAATACAATGTTTTCATCTACGACCGTATCTTAAATTCACAGTATAATCGGTTATAAACCCATATTTAATTAATTCCTGTACAGAGCATAGAATTAAAAATGCATGCGATAAACAAGCCCAAAGATACAGGAAAACTTTATAATAAGTCATATTACAAAACTCTGGGTGAAAACCCTGAACAAGTTAAGAGCACAGCAAGAGAACCAAAATGTAGAGGCCGAAACCTCATCTACAGGTAGGCTTACAACCATTGCCTTTTTATATATACAGTATTTCTTTTACAGAAAATCTTAAACGCAAAAGAAATGCGAATAATTATAACATCGACCGAAGCCGTAACATCCATTTACAACACAGGATTAAACCTGGTAAGATTTCCTTCTTAACATGCAGTTAAAAGAACGAACAGAGCTGAGGAACATAGAGTCGCATCACTCAAAGTCAAAACCTTAACCATCCTAACAAACCAGCAAGGAGGAAATTCCATGGTGAAAACCAGGCTTACCAGGTAAAGCCAACCGTCGAAGCTTGTGCCATCCACGCCGTAAAGAGGAGCCAAATCCTGCAGTGAAAGAATAGTTTTAGTTAAACCCTTATTTTTTTCTAATGGTTAAACTATTTCTTGAACTGGAAAGAAAGTGGAATAACCTGTAACTTACCGGTGAATTTGAAGGAAGTGCAGCCACCATAAACAGCCTGGTAACTATAAGCAGAGGGAACGTAAACCCTTCCCTTGTCACCGAGAAGGAGGAGCTGGCAGAAGCAAAGGATACCTTCCACGATGGAAGCATGGACAGTATCAAGTCGAAAGATACAATCACGCCGTGACAGGGTCGACAATGGTGCTGAAGAGAAAACCCTAGGTTTTTAACAACCATATGACCGCCAACAGCAAACTATCGACTCTCTCACAGTGCCGTAGAGGAGCACGAAGGACTGGAGCAGTATAGTAGCTGCTATCACACAGTGCAACAACAAAAATTGGACCAAGAGGGTTCGCAGAGCGATCAAGCCCGAAGGCGAGGGAGAAATGGTAATTTTAGGGTTGATTCAACAATTTATACCACCAATGCATGGTTCTGGAGTGACCACATAAGTGCTTTAATATATTGCATACGGTGGGTCAAACTCTAATGTTCCATGTCGAGGTTTCCATCGATTGGGTTTCCAAACAAATCATAGCATGGATATTCCATTTGGTCGCTATACTATGGTTTACCTGCCATATAATTCACAGTCATGAACGTTAGCATAATGCTCTTAAGACTACGCTTTGCAAATAATAAAACTGTGCATTTTATACATTAAAACCTTGCATTATAAATATCGTACAATATTAAGTCTTGAAGTATTTTAGACTTAGGGGATTTGATTTAAACTATAAAAGTTAAGGAGATGGGTATCATGTTAAGTTATAAGTTGTTCATAAAAACTTACTATTATATTGCCATTTACCCTAGTCTCAAGTGAAAAACAAGAATATATATCATTCCTTTTAAGTCTATAAATTAATGGAGTAATGTTAAGTATAGTTGTTTATAGTTCTACAACTATAATGCCAATTGCCATAGTTTTGCATTGATGATAAAAGACTTGTCATTTTCTTTTTATATGATTTTAACTTATAGAATTCAAGCTATTTAATCCACAAACTTGGAGTAGGGTTACTCTAATCCATTTTACTTGTTATTACTAAGATAATAACAATCCCTTAATAGTCTTAGATTCTTTATGGTAACAATTAGGCTTTTGTTATCCTTCATGCTCAAAGATTTACAAGTTCTAGTAAGTGAATGTATGATCAGCAGTTTATGTAAATTATTATAACCATTCTTGTTGATAGCATACTCTGGAAACTCATAAATGAGTTTAATTATGATAATCTAGGACTAATTCTAAAGGTGCTTTTAGATTTTATTCAATTGTCGATCATGGAAGTAGAATTAGTTTTCCAATCAATGCAAACCCTTAAAATGTAAGAGAAGACATGTATCAGACAGTAAACCTTGTAAATTGCTGGAAGTAAGAAAAGTATATATTGATATTTTTAACTCCAGATCCTTACAATTGTAATTATAGATCAAATCATAATATGAATTTAACTTGGCATGATGTAGTAACAACGGATGAGTAGAATAGGATCTGAATATGATAACCCAGTTGTAATTACTGTGCTAGATAGGAAATATTATTTACTTCTACTTTTACATTTCAGTAAACTCATCAAATGATCCAGTACTACATAGGGATACTTAATGCTGATGCTATAAAGGAAAATGGCTAGCTTATTCTCTAATAATTTCCAACTTCCTATCAGTAAGATCTTAAAGAGATTATAGGAAAATCCTTACCTTTAAAAGCTTGATAAACCTGGTTAGTAGGCATATACTTTTACTGAATGATTTGGTACAGCAATATGTTATCTAATACTTTAAAGATTGGTTAGCAGCGACCCGAACATTACCTGGATATCTGTAAGAGAAAGAAAAAACTACTGCATTAGCTCGGAAGCTAAGTAAGCCCAGTCTGTCATAGCAATTCCCCTTGTTGTTGCAAACAGAAAACAATCAGTAACTGACGAGAAACTCATCTTTAAAGTTAAGTGTAACAAAAGATCATTCAGTTACAAATCTGGTAACATAAACTAATCAAACAGTTAACTACTGCACTTAATAAGATTATATTCTATTTTTTAAAAAGTTTTAAATTTTTCGGAATTTTTGGGGTTTGACATGGATGGAGGAGGAATGTATCATATAGTAAGCCAAATTATAGTGTTTTGGGAAAACCTCTATCCATAGATGTCCTTTTGTGTGCCAACATGAGGGATGTCAGCACTTGGACGGAGAGGTGCCATCCAGGTGTATAACAAGTGGCTTACCAAGCTATCACTCATACCACTGTTGATCCTATTCCAGACCCTCTCACAATCTCAGAGGACCTGGAAGAAGTCTATTTGCCTGCTTGGGTAGAAAACTCTTTGAATTCTACGAATTGTTTAGATATGGTTTTACCTTTTGATGAAGCCATTCTAGAAGCCATGTGTGGACTTGATAAGATCTGCGAAGATCTTCATCATCAATCCTATTTTCTTCCAGATCTAAGCAGGATAGAGAATCAAGAGTTTCATATGAGACTGACAGATGATGTTGATACACCCATCAATCCCTTACCAAGGGAAGGAATGTTTTCCAAGGGGAATATGGAAAATATTTCCGCTACTATCCCTATCAACATCTCTGTAAATCCTGTCATTGTGGAAAATATACATATCGGTACAAACTGCTCTCCTGAGGAGATTGCAATCTATACGTCCTTGTTCAAGGAATTCCGTGAAGTTTTTGCCTGGTCATATAAGGAGATGCCAGGCACTGATCCATCGATGGTTGAGCACGAGATCCAAACATACCCTAACGCTAAGCCTGTTTGGAAAAAGTTAAGACCTATTAACCCGCGTAAAGCTGCGGCTGTGAAGGCTAAAGTTGAAAAACTATTCAAAGCTAGTTTTATTTATCCCATAGCTCTGATAGAATGGGTATCCAACCCAGTTCCTGTTGATAAGAAGCAAGGGACCATACATGTACGTAATGACTTTCAATATTTGAATAAAGCTTGTCCTAAGGACAACTATCCCATGCCATTTATAGATCAAATTAAAGATTCTTGCGCGAGAAGTGAATTTTTCTCATTTATGGATGGTTTCTCCTGATAAAATCAAATTCAAATAAAACTGGGAGACCAACATAAAACTACTTTCATTTTTCCTTGGGGTACCTTCGCATACAAAAAATGCCCTTTGGATTGAAAAATGTTGAGGAAACCTTTCAATTAGAAATGAACTTTTCCTTCCATGATATCAAAGCCATTGTCGAACCTTACCTTGATGATCTTCCTGCACATTCTCGTAAGAGGATTGACCATCCAGATCCCCTAAGGTTGATATTTGAGCGATGCAGATACTATAAGATCTGCTTGAATCCCCACAAGTGTGTGTTTTGTGTCGAGTCAGGGAGACTGCTTGGATTCATTGTCTCTAATAGAAGCATTCAGGTGGATCCATTAAAAGTAGAGGCCATCGTAAATATGCCTCCTCCTCGTTCTATCAGGAAACTTCAGAGCTTGCAGGGAAAGTCCAATTTTCTCCGACATTTCATTGTAAACTATGCCAATATTACCAAGGGTTTCATGTGCCTGCTAAAATAGGACATCCCATTTGTATGGGATGAAACTGCACAACTCACTTTTGAGGCATTGAAAAAAGCTTTGTTGTCGGCACCTTTACTGTGTCCGCCAGATTACTCTAGGGATTTTATATTGTATCTGGTCGCGTCCGAGTCAACCATCGGGGTAGTCCTCGTCCAGGAAGACGATAAGCTCCAGGAGCATGTTATTTACTATCTTAGCCATGCTTTAGCCAGACTTGAACTCAGGTACTCCCACGTTGAGAAATTGGCCTTAGCAGCTGTCTATGCTGTTCAGAGATTACGTCACTACATCTTACTAAGGACTATAATAGTAGTGGCGGATGTTAATCCTTTTCAATATGTTTTGTCCTGATGGATTGTTGGAGGCAAATTCAACAAATGGATCGTCATTCTCCAAGAGTTTGATTTGGATTTCTAGTCCGCTTAGTCTAAAAACTCCTTAGTTTTTGCTGAGCTTATAGCATAATTTCCAACTGAAGAAGATGTAGTCAATGAAGAAGAATCGTTCCCAGATGATCATATCTTCTTGATATCCATCTCTGACCCCTGGTATGGAGATATAATTATATATCTCCATACTTTGAAGTATCCCGCAACTTCCTCGCGGGAGGAACAACGTAAATTACGCCTTTATGCTAAGAACTACCTCATCATAGGAGATACTTTATATCATAGAGGGGTAGATTCCATTTTGCGTTGATGTCTTACCCATGAGGAAGCAAAGATTATCCTAAATTATTCCCATAGTGGAGCATGTGGGGGTCATTTATCTGGGTTAGCAATGACCCAGAAGATACTACATGCCAGTTATTTCTGGACCATGATCTTTAAGGATTGTGTGGAAGCCGTGAAGCTTTGTCATCTATGTCAGCTTTACACCAGAAAAATGTGGTCACATCCTGCTCTGTTATTTCCTGTTATCTCAGTGGGCCCCTTCAAGAAGTGGGGGATTGATTACGTTACGTGTAACCCAGCCTCGGCTGGGGGGCACAAATATATCATTGTCGCAGTTGACTATTTTACGAAATGGGCAGAGGCAATGCCCACCTTTAAAGCCGACAGGGAAACAACAGCTTGCTTCATGTTCAATCAGATTATAGCATGGTTTGGTATACCCAAGATGATTATCACTGAACATGGTAGTCATTTTCAAGATAGCATGATGACGGAACTGACCACTATGCTTGGATTCAGATAAGAACATTCATCTTCGTACTATCCTCAAGAAAACGGTCAGGTTGAGGCTGTTAATAAAAATTTGAAGACTATCATCAAACGTACTATTAATGCAACCCGTTCTAACTGGCATATCATGCTATACCCTGCACTTTTGGCATACTGAACTAATGTCAAAATTTCTATGGGTTTCTCACCCTTCCAACTCGTTCATGCAGTGGAATCCGTTACCCCTGTTGAATGTGAAATCCCGTCTTTGAAAATAGCTATTCATGTCTTACCCGATACGATAGAGCTTGAAGAATGTCTAATACACTTAGAACATCTTGATGAGCAGCGTAGAGATGCACTGACAACAAATCAAGCTCACAAAAATAGGTTCAAAATCCAATATGATAAGTCAGTCAAGCCTCAGTTTTTCTCCGAGGGGGAACTTGTTTTGCTCTGGGACCAAGACAAAGAACCCTTGGGGGCAGGAAAATTCAAGGCCATGTGGTTGGGGCCTTATTTCATGTCAAAGGTCTTAAATAAGGGCGTATATGAGTTAATTGATTTCGATGGGAATAAGCTGCCTGAGCCTAGAAATGGGCTCTACCTGAAAAAGTACTATGCTTAGGCTTACCACTTTTTCTTGTATTTTATTGTATGTATTTTTATGTACACCAGTTCATCGGTTTGTGTTTTTTATACCATCTGCTGGTTGTTTCAGATGTCTTTTGAGAGGTTAGTAGGTTTCGCTGATGGCGCCAGTCGCCACACTTGTAATCTAGCTTCAGCGGCATGGGTCATTTATTCTCCCTCAGGACAGTTAGTTGCCTCAGGAGGCGCTTGCTTAGGTCCTACTTCTAATAATGTCGTTGAGTATAAGGCTGTAATTGAGCTTCTATGGGATGCTTTGTCACATGGTATCACTCAGCTGGAATTCCGAATGGAATCTCAACTGGTGGTTTCCCAGCTCAATTGATCTTATCAGGTGCGGAAACGTATTCTGTTGCGTCAGTTTATGTAAATTAGGTTATTGGAAAGAAATTTTGAATTCATTACATTCAATCATATTCCAAGAAATCAGAATTCATTAACTGATGCATACGCTAATTACATCTTGGATTGGCATTTAACACATTTTTTATAAAAATATACAGCATACACATAAGAAACATTTGTAAATAACCGACAATATGTGTGTGTGTGTGTGTGTGTGTGTGTGTGTGTGTGTGTGTGTGTGTGTGTGTGTGTGTGTGTGTGAATATATGTCTATAAATAGGTTGAGTCTCTAATCCTCAGATCCAGTCATAACTGTATAATATACAAAATATGGATCATAGTCCATCAAATGCCCTAGATATAAGTATGACCACCCTGGTCCCCCCGGTCTCCCTGTACTCTGGCTTCTTCAGCCTCTTCAGCTTCAGCAGCCTAAATAACATCTATGTATACTAAAACTACTCTAGCTACCCACCTCAAAAGGCGTATCCAGACAGGTGTAACTCCAACCACAAAATCCTTCATGACAGCTGGGATGTGCTCTATCCACAAGGTGGGTACTCTCTGGGTAAGCCTAGCCAGATTCCCCTCCAGAACCCTAATCAGCCACTGGTCTTCTCTTAAGATAGGACACACATACATGCATGGATTCCCTTCAGGGCGAACTGGTCCAATATCTAAATTTCTTACTCCTTCCTCTCTTGCAGTCAAAGAGTTGGTTTCTCAAAATCGGGATAACTCCTAAGCACTAATCATATAGGCCCCCCTGCATGCAATCCGCTACCAACCTCATCTGGTTCTGTGTAGCGAGATGAAGATAAGATGATCCTGCAACCCTCACTATGGTACTTGTCAATACCTATAGAGGAAGATCACGTATGTGTACAATAGGGATGCAACTCCCTCTCTTTTGGGTACCTAGTGCACAGTATATATTAATGTAGTTTTGGACAGTTAGAGGGTCACCACCTCTGCCGGTGCCCTCCAAATTTACTGGAGCTCCTCGTCCTGACAGACTGACAATGAAATATATATCCTCTGAAGTAATATCCAAGGATTCACCTTGAAGGTCGAACATGACTAAATCATGATCCCAGTATTTTATCATGAACTCTAGCAGGTGGACATTGGCCCGCATAGGTGATGTGCAAAAGAATTTCAACAACCCACTTGACTGAAAACCATTCACAGTGGGGACACTTTGGAGTGCTTCTTGGTCCATATCCTCATGCTCACGCTCCCTCCACTCAAGCACCATCTTCAAACCTAGTAAAACAAACATTGCAAATCTTTAGTTTCATGAAAAAATTCAAAATTTTGACCCAAACCACTAATTTTTCCCCTCACGCAATGTACGTGACTGTCTATTTAGGCATGTCATGTATTGTACGCAACTGTCCTTCAAGGAAACCCGTGTACAGAACATGTGTACACGAGTTTCAATATAGCGAACCCGTGTACACAGTGTTCCTTGCTTAAGGGCACTCAAAAATATAGAATTTGGACTCAATTTTGAAATTTGCTAGGATCAAATTGAAGAGCTTGGGGTGTAGTATTACCTAACACTTGCGGAATTGGATTTGTTCCACCAGATTGTCCACACTGATCAACTGAAGGTAGAGATGAAAACTTGTCTTTTATGGTGAAAATTCAAAATGGTGAGTTTTATTTATTTTTTTGAACTATTTATAGAAATAAAATTTCTCAAGTGGGTTTTTTCCTATAGTTCATAATTCACTAAACTGATATCATATCTCTTTTTGCCTTGTAACAAGTTTATCATTGTTTTAAGGTGTTTTTTTCTCATATAGGGTGGTTTTTTGTCGTTTCACGTGCATTTTGCATCTATACTTACTCCATCTTAAACTTAGCACTCAACATTTTAACCATGTACTATGGTATTTTAAACCATTAGCTCCTTGTCTTTACCATTGTTCTTCCGTGGATAGGGCCTTCCTCTCATGAGTATCCTCATTTAGAACCAATGTTTTCTTTCGATACTCATGCTGCAGCTGTCTTAGGTACAGGGGAATCCTCGTAGCTAATTTTCATGCCAAATGGAGCCTCGTTTTGGTCTCTTTTTACAAGCTATCCCTTTATAGGACTCCCCACCTTTATGAAGTTTCTTTAGGCCCAGGTCTGACTCCTCAAAATAGAATTGACTACCGAGTTAACTTGTTCATTAAAGCTCGTTAATAATATGTGAATGAGCATCTGCATTGGTGGTAGGTTATCTCTTTCTCGGACCATATAGAATTATACAATAAAGGATCACTCTCTTTTCTATAGAATTGAGAAGAGTATTCTCAGGCATAGGTTTATCACTTTTTCGGACCTAAGGGACTAAATTTACAGAAAAGGAACACCTGGTATGAGCTCAGTTTTCTCTTTTTCGTGCTCTGGACCTAAAACATGAAAAAGATTTCGAGTGTACTTTATTTCTTTGTCATGCTCGTTAAACACTAAAGAACAAGGCATCGAGTTTATTGTTGTAAGCCCCATTTCTCGTACTCAAATGGATCTTTCTGAGTGATCTTACTTTCCTTCACACTCATAAAACTCAAGCTATATGCTGCTCTCAAAGGAGAGTTGGGTAGGTGGCAATTTAACCTTTTTTAGACCTCCCTGACTAAGTATGAAAAAGGTTCACCTTTTCTTCTACGAAAGTTAAGAGAGTTCTTTTGTGGTATGTTTTATTTATTTTTGGCCTTAGGAGACTAAATTGGATGAAAAAGGACCCCCCTGGAGTCTTCTTTGGAGTTTTCAGACTCTCTAAATGTGAAAACACCAACTAAGAATGAACTAGTTCGGGCTCATTAAATCCACGAATCAGTGACACTATCAAGCATTATTCTTGTCTTCAATCTTGTTAAAAAATGAAGAGAGATCCGAGTTGACTTTCCCGGACTCGTTAAAATTTAACAGGGAAGGTAAGAAAGAAGTTTTCTCTTGGTTTTCAGTTAGTGGAAGCATGTCATCCTTGAAAATAGCACCCTCTTTTTTTCTGATACCCATGTCTCAGTGTTCATTTTCAGTTCAGCTATTACTTTGATTTTATTACTCCTCCTCTTGTCAGTTCTACCTGGGGAATCTGATCATGTCTCCTACATGACATATAAGTCTAGTTGTTCTATCTATAAAGTTAAAAGCTGCCTTGGGTCATCTCTGTGTCATGCTCACTGTTCAAGGACTTAACTCAATGTTTGATCCCTATTCTGATCCCATCATTGTCGTATATGTTATCACTTGTGTCTCCCTTCCTTTACATAGTTCCTAGTCACTCTTGTGATCCGTTGGAGGATCTGTTGCCTTCCTTATCATAGTATGGTTCCACATTAGCACTTCTTGATGAAGAAGACCTAGAGTTTTGATGATCGTACCTCAGGATTCACTTTCATTATTGGTTAATTCCTTTGCTTCAGTTGTCGATTATCACCTATTGATTGACAATCTGTTGACTCCACTCCATGTTCGACTTCAACCTACATTTATTCACATAACTTGGATTGTACTGGTTCTTTGGTATTTTTTATGAAGACCGTAGTTCTCTATCTATGGGCTACATTATGCAAGATTATGTTCAATCCATTTACACAGCTTCCATATCTTTGAAGACTCGTCATTATTGTATATTGTGGCTTCGATCCACCTTTGTAATATACGTGGTCTTGTACCCTTATTATATGATGTACTCAAACATTATAAAGGAGATAGTGTTCCAATATATTGAACATAGCATCCTCAGATATGAATTTTTATATGACATTATTATGTATTTTTTTCAGGTACTACCTCTACTCCATTGGATTTCTGAGTTCTCCAAAGATAATGATTATAATCTATTTCAGCCATCGCTTCCCTCTGACCTCACACATTAGGGGGCATCTGTTATCAACCCAAATGGCACTTCTCCGTCCAAGTGCTGACACTTCATATGTTAACACACAAAAGGACACTTATGGATTGAAGGTTACCTAAACACTATAGATGGGCATGACATGAGATGCATTCACTATCCGACCAGCTTGCCATTTTACCTTTTCATATATTGAATGTCGTACGCGACTATCTCCATAGCAATGCACGTACATACATGACTATCTCCACAGCATCCTACGTATTGTACGTGAGTATCTTCATTGCAACCCACATACAGATCTATACGCGGGTTTCCCTTACAGCAACTCGCGTGTCATACGCAGGTTGCCAGTATCAATACTCGCATACACATCCATTCGACATTAAAAATAATAAAACATGATTAATGGATATTTTTTGAGCCCTAATCATTAACTATCTCAACTGTCTCAACCTCCTCAACCTTCGAAACTGCTCTATTTCCTAAAGTATAAATAGAGGCCTTGGGGAGGGCATTAATCAATCAATCTTGGAGAGAAAAGTTATGCTGGTGGTATATCTTCAGAATTCTTTGGAGAAACAGAACTCAGAATCCTTTGGTTGTAGAGGAGTCCTTGTTTTAGGCTTTGGGTTGTACACCTATTTCATTCACTATTGTTAATAAAGAGAATTCTTCTTCCAACCTTGTGTTGAGTCTCTTTCATGTATCATTGTTTGATGAATATTTTTGATAAAGCACTCTATATAGTGTTCATCTAAATTGTCATATATACATGTATAAGATTGTAATTGGAGGATTGTCTCTTTGCAGGGGAAGGAGGTGCATCCCAGAAAGCTTTAGAGAGGAGCAGAGCAGGAGAAGACAAAGCTTGGATCAATCGTCGTTAATCGGCCGAGTCCACCATATCTTCCTATTTCCTTTCTATACTTTAAAGTTTAATTCCTGCAAGTTTTAGAAGTACATTGGTAACCCCAGACCCTAAGTTACAAGGGTGTTTATTCATGAACAACAGTCATCCATAACCCATTACTTGTTATATTTTTATCAATTTAGACAGTATTATCTTAGGATATTAGAGAACAACATGCACATCAATCAATCACAAGAGACAATAACATGCACAACAATTAATCATGGGAGACAATAGACACAAATATTTTCCTCGGGTAAACCGTAAAGGAGAAAACCCCACAACTTCCTCAGAGATAGAATAAGCACCAATGGCAACAGTAAAACCCAAAGACAGTAAGATGATCTCCAACAAATGTTCTCTCTCTTATACCAGCTCCTTCTCTCTCACTCATGCGCTACAAGTGAGTGTGAGTGACTGTGTGTTAAATAAAGAGGCTCACTATCTATTTATATTAGTTTTCGACTTGACAATAACTTACCAGGTCCGACTTCTCTAGGAGAGTCTAATAACCCTAGTGCCCCAAAATTATAGGGCCTTTGACCCCTGATCAACTAAGAGGGTTAACCTCTATGACTTTACATGACTTGTTTACATTATTGATTCTCCCAATAGGAAAATCAGGGACTAATCAAATACAATATATAAAATACATAAGTGAATACATTCTAAAGTTACAAATACATCAACACTCCCTCTTAACTAGGAAGGTGTTCTCTTGACACAATTCATCAGCACAAGTCTTCTTCTCTAGATCAAGTCTGGATCATCATCAACGTTGGATCATCATTGGATCATCATCAAAGCTATATTATCAGTGGATCATCATCATCACTACTTCCGCTATCTCGATTAGCTAGTGCTATCTCTCAATTCTACTCATCATAGGAATTTCTATAGAGCCATCCCTTTTTCATGATGGTTGTAGGCCTAGCCTCCATGTAGGTCTTCATCTTCTTCAGCACTTATATATGACCCAGTAAAAAAGGCTTACCCAACACTTACTTCTGACCATGGGAGGAACACATCCACCACCATGTCAGAAAGGAAAGCCCAACACTCACATCTGACCATGGGAGGAACACATCCACCACCATGTCAGAAAGGCCCAGCACTCATATCTGACCATGGGAGGCCTAGCCTACCACCATGTTAGAAAGGCTCGTCCAACACTTATATATGACCATGGGAGGCCCATCTTGCCACCATGTCAGAAAGGCCTAGCACTCACATCCAACCATGGGAGTCCCAGCCTACCACCATGTCGAAAAGGCTTAGCACTCACATCTGACCATGGGAGGCCTAGCATACCACCATGTAGGAAAGGCTCAGCACTTATATCTAACCATGGGATGCCTAGCTTGCCACCATGTGAGAAAGGCTCTGCACTTACATCTGACCCAGTCAGAAAGGCTCTGCACTTACATCTAACCATGGGAGGTCCAACCTACCACCATGTCAGAAAGGATTTGCACTTACATCTAACCATGGAAGGCCCATCCTACCACCATGTCAAAATGGATCTGCACTTACATATGACCATGGGAGACCCATCCTGCCACCATGTCAGAATGGCTCTGCACTTACATCTGACCATGGGAGGCCTAGCCTTCCACCATGTCAGAATGTCTCCGCACTTACATGTGACCATGGGAGGCCCAGCCTGCCACCATGTCAGAATGGATCATAGATTCATCACTTCCACTTGTAAGGAACCTCAATCTGGAGAACACCAAGCTTCTCCATGAAGTACTCAAAATTCACTCTGGCCAATGGCTTGGTCAACACATCAGCTATTTTCTTTCCTGTCACAACATACTAGAGCTTCACTTCTCCTCTCTGCACCATATCCATGATATAGTGATATTTGATCTCGATATGCTTTGACTTGTCATGGAACACCGGGTTCTCCGACAACTTCACACAACTTTGGTTGTCACAATATATACAAGTAGCATCCAACTAGAGATCAAATAAATCAGATAGTAGCTTCCTCAACCACACTGCCTCACAACTAGCTGAACAAGCTATGACATACTCAGCTTTGGCTATACTCAGTGCCACGAAAGACTTATTCCTGCTAAACAAAGAGATCACACCTCATCCCATACTAAAACAACACCATGAACTGCTCTTCCTATCGAAGGCACTTCCTGCCCAATCTGAATCAACATAACCTTCCAGTTTAATATTCAGATTCACCTCATAGTTGAGCCCACAATCAATTGTACCCTTCAGGGTACCTCAAAATATGCTTTGCAGCAATCAGGTGAACATGTCTTGGATCTGTCAGGAACTAGCTCAATGTGTTCATATAAAATCAAATATATGGTCTTGTATTTGTCAGGTACATCAAGGACCCAATCATCTGACAATACATTGTAGCATCAACTCACTCTGATGAAGCATCACTCAATAGCTTCAGGTTCGATGCCACAGGTGTGGTTATGGCCTTGCAGTCCATCATCCCAAACCTCATCAGGATCTCTACTGCATACTTCCCTTGTCCCAAAGAGATTCCATCTATACTCTGCCACACCTCCATGCCTATAAAGTAGTGCATCATACCCAAGTCCTTCATCTTGAACTCGGCAACAAGCTTCCTCTTTGTATCAGCAATCAACCCATCCACACCTTTTACAAAAATATCATCTACATATAGTAGGAGTATCACTGGGTTCCCTTATTGAACCTTGTAGTAAAGGTTGGAATCTGCTTTACTCTTAGTAAATCCCAAACTGGATAGGAAGTTGTCAATTCTAGTGTACCATGTCCTAGGTTCCTGTTTCAAAACGTACATGGATTTCTTCAATTTACACACATGAGTCTCCCTATCATGTGTCTCAAAACCGGGTGGTTTCTCCACATACACTTCCTCTTCCACTGCACCATTCAAGAAAGCAGTCTTGACATCCATCTGATGTATCTTCCATTTCATTACTACAACTAGAGCAAGTAATGATCTGATGGAAGTGTATCTGGCTACAGGTGCAAAAGTTTCTTCATAATCTATTCCTTCTTTCTAGGAGAAGCCACGAGCCACAAATATTGCTTTATGTTTCTCTATGCTACCATCTGCAGCATGATTGATCTTGTAGATCCACTTGGAAGTCACAACAGACTTCCCCTCTGGTCTAGGGATAACATCCTAGACATCATTCTTCATGATTGACCGGTACTCCTCGATCATATAATCCTTCCATTGTTTATTCTCTGCCTCTTCTTCATACTTGGAAGGTTCTTTATCAATGATGTCACATAATAGGGCTACATAACCAGAGCAAGACCTGGTTCTTTTCCTCTCTCTATGCATTTCTTCTGGAGCCCCATATCTTTCTGCACCTTGGATAGCCTCTCGTACCCATGCATGTTTCCTCTTGTGAGAATTCTTCTCTTGGGGTGGATCTACAGGTTCTTGGGGTTCTTCTATTTCTTGATCTTCATCTTGATTTTCATCGTTCATAGTTGTATATTGAATTATGGGTACTTCTGTTTCTTTAGAGTCTAAAACTGGTCTCTTTCTGGATTTGTTGTAAGCTGAATCTTCGTCGAATGTTACGTCTCTACTAATGTCGATATTCTTGAATCCTGGGAAGTATATTCTGTAATATTTCGAGCTTTCACTATATCCCACAAATATACCCTTCTTTCCATAAGGATCTAATTTTGTCCTCTTTTATTTTGGAATATTTATGTACACTGGACAACCAAATATTCTGAGATGGCTGACCTCTGGTTTCTTTCCGGAGAAGACTTCTTCAGGTGTCTTGTTCTCGAGTACTCTGTGTGGAGTACAGTTCTATACATACACCATTGTCCTGGCAGCTTATGCCCATAGATGTATGGGAAGATCTTGATCATGAAGCATTGCCCTTACAACTTCTGTGATCGTTCTATTCTTCCTTTCTACAACCCCATTCTATTGTGGATTATATGGAGTGTTCAACTCCCTCTTAATCCTTGAATCTCTGCATAACTATTTGAATTCATTTGATGTGAATTCTCCACCATTGTCTGATCGAAAGGTTTTGATCTTATTTTTTGTGTGGTTCCTGATCAATACTTTGAATTCCTTGAACTTGCTAAATACTTCATCTTTGTTCTTCATGAATTATATCCATGTCTTCCTAGAAAAAACATCAATGAAAGAAACATAGTATACATTGCCACTCAATGAATTGGATGACGTCTAACCACATACATTGGAGTAGATGATTTCCAAGATTCATTTTTCCTTGCTCTTTCTACTTGGAAATGTATTCTTTTTGTTATTTCCTTCCGCACATCCTTTGCATACACCATCATGTTTTGTGTTTATTTTTGGAATACCTTCAACAACTTTGCTCGCAAGTAGTAGTGCTCTATAGTGCACATGTGCAAGCCTTCTATGCCAAAGTTCATTTGGCTCTACTGAGTCATAGACCAAGTCTTGTTCTAGTTGTCCCTTTAGCTTGTATAATCCTCCCTCTTACTCTCCAATCACAACTACATCATCTATAGTCTTTCAATTTGGCCACATAAGAACTTGGCTATCTACAAATGAAACCCTTATTCCTTTTGCATCCAATGCAGATATGTTGAGGAGATACTTCATATTCGTAGACTTTTCAAAGTATACCTTATAGGAGGATTCACCACTACCTTTTATTGGATACTGGTAGTCATCTCCAAGTTTCACCTTGTGAGGTGACTCATGTTCGGATAGTTTCACAAAGGATTCTTTGAATCTCGTCATTTGTTTGGAAGCCACATTGTCTATAAGCCAATCATTGCTTCCATGTGTGATAGTTCCCGTGAGAGTGGAAATTAAAACATATTCTTCATCACTTGAAGAATCATAACTTTCTTGTTTGATTCTCTTTATGGAAGGTTCATCATTCTCTGCAGCATGAGCATGATGTATTCTCTTGTCTCCTTTCTTCTTGCGAGAGCTATTCTTATTCTTGAGACAATGTCTTGCAAAGTGTCATGTTTCATCACATGTAAAGCATCTGTATAAAGATATATCTTTGTTATATTTTCTAGAGTTATCTTTCTGGTTAGAATGCTTACCTTTGGGATGATGATAATCCCTCTTGGTTTTATTGGAGTGTAATGTGAGAGCTTGATCTTCAGTTCCCATCTATTCTTCTCAGGCTACTATCCAAGCTTCTTCTTGCGAGAATTCCTCCCACAGTCTACTGAAGGTGACTAGCTTTCTTCTACCACAAATCCCTTGAATGAAAGAGTCCCATGATCTAGGGAGACCATTCAAGGTGGTCGTCACAATTTTTTCATTCTCCACTTATTCATCCACTCCTTCAAGTTTTTCTTTGATCTGGGAGACCCTTGTAAAGTATGACTGTATGATCTCCGCATTTTGGATCTTCACATTCTTCAACTGGTTCCTCAAAGTCATCTTCTGGTTTATGTTCTTCCCTTCAAATATCTTGGTCAGGGAATCAAACATTGCTTTTGGTGTCTTTATGGAGGACAAATGTGGTATGAGGTGATCCTTTATTGAATCAGCAATAATCCTCTTATCCATGACCAATTTCATTTTATGTAAGGCCTTACCCTCATCTCTCTCTAGAACTGGAACCTCTTCACTGATGTAAGAGCCTAACTCATTTTCTTCTAGGACTAGGGAGATCCTATACTTCTAGGATTGGAATTTATCATCTCCATCAATATTTTCATAAGGCTTGGTGTGATGACATATCTTAACTGAGAACCTCAAATGGAAATACAAAAGATTTATATCTTACCAATTTGAGAAGCTGAAAACTGGATCTAGAGCTGATCTTCTGCAGTGTTGGTTTTTTGGTTCTAGGGTAGATTAGGGTTTTCCTTTCCTGGAGTTCTACCCAACCAAAAACCTCTATTTTTGTCTCTAAACTTCAATTTTGAGGAGGAGAGTAATCCTAGACTGGGCTCACTCAAAAATTCCTATTTCAGTGAAAAGCCCTAATTTACCGATGTAGTGGCAGGTCAAAAATTGAAAGTGCTCAGAATTAGATTCTGCTTCGACAAAAAGATGTGCCCTTCAAAGGAGAGTCAGACTAGCCTCCTTTTGCTGATGGATTGTGGAGAGAGACCCAAAAGTATGAAGCCCTAGCTTCCACAGCTGCACAATATCTTCTTCTCAGTTAGATCTAATACCATGTTATATTTTTATCAATTTAGACAGTATTATCTTAGGATCTTATCTGAGAGAATGACATGCACAACAATCAATCACAAGAGACAATAGACACAAATATTTTCCTTGGGGAAACCATAAAGGAGAAAACCCCGCAACTTCCTCAGAGATAGAATAAGCACCAATGGCAGTAGTAAAACCCAAAGACAGTAAGATGATCTCTGACAGCTTCTCTCTCTCTTATTCCAGATCCTTCTCTCTCACTCATGCGCTAGAGTTGAGTGTGAGTGACTGTGTGTTAAATAGAGAGGATCATTCTCTATTTATACTAGTTTCTGAATTGACAATAACTTACCAGGGTCGACTTCTCTAGGAGATTCTAATAACTCTAGTGCCCCAAAATTGTGGGGACTTTGGCCCCTGATAAACTAGGAGGGTTAACCTCTATGACTTTACATGACTTGTTTACATTATTTATTCTCCCGAAAGGAACATTAGGGACTAATCAAATACAATACATGAAATACATAATTGAATACATTCTGAAGTTACAAATACATCAACATTAATTTCTTATTGTGCAAATCCTCTAGCTTTGTGGTCAACCCAATCCCGAATCTCAGGCTTTGTCAGGTTTCAAAACATGTCCCCTTTATGATGATCTCAATCCCTACAGCAAAACCATTTATTGGCTTGCTTCAACTATCCCAAGTTCAACCTTCCATTCCGACCAACAAAACCTAAGGAATCGGCGTGACAGAGCATAACCCTATCGATAACACCTCCAACACAAGTGAAGTCTCACCTGAGATACCTATAAGGACTGCAAGAAGTATGCTTATGCAATGATAGAAGGGGATATCTCCATGTGAAGACCCGACATACTACCCAACGATGCACATGGGAAAATGAAAAACAAAATATAAGAACAACATATGGAAACATAACAAGACCTAAATCACATCTACTAACATTTTCAACACTATTACTCAATTTGATCATACAAGACATAGATACTATTAGTCACAACAAATCATAAAGCATCAGACATAAAATGAACATACACCATTTGACACAAAGAATTTAACGTGGTAACCCATACGGGAGATGGTAACCCATACAGGAGAAAACCACGAAAGCACTCTTCATTTGGAATGAGGCATATCTTGAATGCTTGGTCTTTGCACACATTCTGCAGACATATTCCCAAATCTCCTTTACACTACATCCATGCACAAAACATGTGGATAGAAATTACATGACCCTCATGACACTTATTCAGTCTTCGCACTACAACCTACAATATTACATAATTCTTTAGAGATTACCCTTGATTGGATCTCTCTTATCTTCTAACCCCCTAAATCACAACCCTTTTACATTTTTATAGGATCCAATGGCTAGTTTTACATCTCGTGCCCACTACCCATAACTGGACAACTTTTCTAACTAACTCACCCCATAGATTTAATGTTTCCCCAAAAATTACCCAAAATTCCGGAGATGAAAATTTCCGTATTCACTCCGTCTTACCCCTTTCACACCTTGACCAAACTTCTCAAAACTTATGGACCAAAATTTACACACTTACCTAGGTCTGAAAAAATTGAAACACAAAAAGACTTGTTACAGCCATCACAACTCCAACGTTTCCAACAGCGGGAGTCAGAATTCAGGACCACCAAATTAAAACCTTCACCACACCTTCGATGTCAATTTCATCCCCAACCACCTAGTTCGGAGTCAAGAGTTGGAACATGGACATGGAATTGCTACATAATTTTGATTCCCTCCTTCTGCAGTCGACATTGCGACATCATCACATCGGCACATCAACGACCTTCACCTATTCAACAATTTAACCAATTTCATAATTCGTCCTTGGGATCTACAATGTGAATTTGACCATGAAACTCTCCCAAAGTATTCTGATTTGGAGGCTAATTACTTTTCCAACAAAAGCACACGGCCTTGGTGAAATTATCATCTTCCAACTGCAATATTTGTACATGTGAAATCTAGAATTCACAACATTAACTGGAATCAAACTAACAATGCAATTCCTACTCAATTAAGTTCATTCATCATAGGAATGACAACAACAAACCATGCACAACATTTACTCATTTGTAGGTTATAAAAAACATTCTACAAGTAATTCAAAATACCATTCATTGCATTTAATAGGATTACTCATCCATTCATCATATATCAACTATGAAAATACATAAACGACAAAACACTTACCTTTTAAGAGAATTTTTCCAAGTATCTGGTTATATGAGGTCAATGTTCCACCCAATCACAGATCTCTATACAACCTATATTATTTCAATTGAAATAAAACCCCATGATATGGGCTATGTTATCCACTGGGGAGTTTGACACTTAGTATTAGTCACAGCCTTAGGAATAATCACTCATGCTAGGCCAACCAATTGTTGGGTTTACCATGCATACATGGCGACTAGGAAGGTGAATTCTAGGTCGATGATCTCAACCACATATATACATGCATCTCACTTGTTTCATCCAGCCTTGGTACCAACAATACCTACCACACTCAACACAGGAAGGTCCCCTTCACTTTTGCATAGTCCTTCAGGAATCCCTTCCCTCTATTTCTCTTCAAGGTGGGCATAGAAAGGTCCAAGATGCTAACCTACAAATATTCTTTCCCTAACTAGTTTAATTAACCATTCAATCTCCTATATGATCGCAATTCTAATTTATTTATCCCTCCATGGATCACCGAATCATGGTTCAAATCAGAGGCTTCAACTCTTCCCCTCCCCACCCCCCACCTGGGAATGCATCGCAACCTATATAATTGGTTTCTTTTTCTAATACCACCCAAATTCCAGATGAAGAAAAATACTCATGATTATTCTTTATTGGAAATATAAGTCCCGCTTCCTAGCCCATGTGTCCCCTCTTCATGTGTAGTTCTTTCTTGGGTTCTGAATCAATAGGTTACGGGTCTCTGTTGTACTAGACTGTGGCTCCATAAATTTCTTCCATGCATATCCTTCCTAAGTTTGAACACACACCCGATACCCATTAACATAGGATTGAACTCTTATCTAACCTCTTACAACGGGAATTAAGGGTGGCAAGGAAGCCCTCTTGGGTTCTCAAGGAATCACGTCGAAGTAGGGAATTAGTTTTCGCACACCCCCTCACCTATCCCTAGTGTATAACTTTCAGCCACATTCTCTTGTTGTTACCTCCATATCCATCCTTAGACATTTTATTGCACTATGAAAATTTACAGGATTTACATTCTCCATGGATTACTAGTGCATGGCTTACTAACATAAATTGTTGGCCTTTATAAATAGTCCATTCACTACAGGAACCTTGGGCTTGATCTCCTCGCTAGGAACCATACATCACATTTACAATATTTACACAACTAGCCAAGATATACATTAGGGGTCGAAATGGGGTGTTACAAGTATCATTTGTCACCTATATGACTGGTCTTTACAATTATAATTACTTTGAAGTCCTAATGCTATTACTTATTAAAATGGTACTTTAAGTTTCAATTATCTAAAATCCTCATGGTTATGTGATATACAATACCTCTTTTATTCTAACTTTAGAAAATATTGTTACAAATGTATCTTATTATTATATTTAATATGGTTATATTTAATGTTTATCTTACTTTCGATAAGTCTGCTTGTTTAGAGTTATCTTTTCATTGGATATTTCCTAGTATTTAGTTTAAGGATTTAATGAACTTATATTAAGAGATAGATAGATATGTCATATTATTTTTTGTCACATGATTTCCATGAACATTTTTATGCGTACACATATTGTAATACTTATAGCAAAGCAAGGCACAATTCCTTGTCCCCTTGGTGAAATCTTCGAACTTAGGTTCCAAGTTCTAATGTTAAATTCGTTTGACACTATCATTAGTCCCTTCCCTCGAGCTAGGCAGGGAATCTATTATTAGTCCCTACCCTCAAGCTAGGCAAGGACTATATTATTAGTCCCTGCCCTCGGGCTAGGCAGGGACTCTATTATTAGTCCCTACCCTCGATCTAGGCACAGACTCTATGAATCAGCTTGCCACCATTTCGATTGATCTACATGAAAACCAAAACAAGTTTTACTCAAATATCCCAAGTTTTCTATGCCACAATGTTTATTCAAATAATAAAAAATTGTATTACCAGTAAAAAATTGTATTCAACCAATAGGCAATTTTGAGGAGTTATTTGGCCTCATATCGAGTCCATTTTCTCTTTTTCATGTTTTAACTTAGGTTAAAACCTCTGTAACAACATTGAAATATCTGATAGATTTTTCATTTTGATTAATGCTATCTCTGTTATGGAATTAATTAGAAAACACAAAATGTTAGTAGCTCCCTCGCTTTTTAGTTTTAAGTGAAACGATACATGACCAATCATTTTTTTCCATCACGCTCTCACCTCCAACTGGTTTCTTACAACTTGAAATCCCTCACCTTCAGTTGTTCGCTTACAACTTGAAAGTCGTCAACACGTGTGTCACATGCACATGCTACATTATTTGCACCATATGGAGCCTTGCATGTGAGCCAAAACAATCTCTACCTATCAATTTTTTTGTTGTTTGCTTGAACCCTTGGAGTTGTATGTGTTGTTACTTTAGATACAACAATATAAAAGGCCATTCTCAATTCCTACCAGTGCGAGCGATCACCCACTTCTTAATGGAGGAAGTGTAGAAACGAAGTTTTGTAGCGTTAAGTGCCAAGAGACAGGAGACATGCAAGCAATTCCTTCAGAACAATTGAATGAGGTTCCTCCCATGCTAGCAGATAAATGAAGTTTTTGGCTGGAACAACATGAAGAAATCCCTTCCACATAGAAGCTAAGGAATAACCTACGAATTCAAAGCATGATTCTCTAGATGAGGAATAACCTACGAATTGAGAGCGAGAGGAAGAGCATCATGTAAGTTCCTCAAAGAAGGTGAAGAATCCCTTTATAATTTACAAAAACCTTATTGCAATTTAAAATATCATTCTATTGTTAAAATCTACAAAGAAATTATAACCAAAGGCAAACGTCTTCCTCATTTAGATAACTGTCAATGCCATAGTCGGTGTTCAAAGTTTCCAGAATCCTGCGAAAGACAGACTTCGCAGGGAGGAGTGAGCGGACCGGTGAAGTAGAAACCATATTCCTTGTCCGCCTCATCTAATAGCATCCATAACAGTGAGTGATTAACTAATTTCGTATTTATCATGAACCTGTCACGGCGAGGCTTGACGTTTACTTCCAAATACCCTTTCGGAGGCATGTCATCTCCGTTACTCTTGGACCAAGAACACCACTGGCCTAGTTTAAGAAGATGCAACATACTACACGAGTTGGGCCTGGGGACCACCTGTAGACGAGGCCAATGCTATGACCTCAAAAAAGCTCAACAGTCGATTTTTTTTCTCTTTTCCATGCATGGGATTCAAAGTCATGACCTGAGTTCCAATCTAGAAAATGAAAAAGGAACTTTGTGAAACCAATGGCATGTCCAGGGCTTGCCATAACGGAAATGGAATTGTTAGCCACCTTAGCAATATGTTTTCTTCTCTTATCCAAATATCGATTGTCCTTCTTGAGAACATCTCTCTGCAAATACCTTCTACCTAATACCGGTCCTTGTCCAACAGAAAGCCACCCATTGTTCAATTGAGTCTCCCCTATCATTAAATATTGAAGAGTGCAAGTTGCTCCATAGTTTTAGAAGTAGCACCTTTCCTATGATGATTTGATGTTGGTAAAATGGGGTTTTATACTTGGTCCTCATATGGATTTTCTCCCTATTTGGACATGTTGGGCACTCGATCCAATACACGCCAATGTTTTGTATCATAAATATTTTCATGAAACAGAGTTATCTTCTTTCGAAAACATATTTGGAATGAGCATGAAGGAAGCTACCTTTTCAATAGTCTGGGTTTTCTATACACTCGAATTGATGTTCCTATAATTTCTATCTTTCTTGATCATAGTCAGTTGCTATCTCGTGTTGAAAAATATGTTCTTCCAAAGAAGCACAGTTACATCTGCATTGTAACTAAAGAGCTTTCATTGCAAAAAATATAGTTACCATCTTTAATATTTGCTGTAGAGAAAGGACTTTCAGTGAAGGAATGAAGGAACTAGTAACAACTAGAAGTGTCAGAGTGTATATTTGGATAGAGGATAGCATAACATGTCTATGAAAATGTCGGTATCATATTTTTATCATAGGAAATTCAGGGACAATGAAGGAATGAAATCATTGTTTGGGCGAAATTCTGGATAGGAAAAGAACAAGAACTTTATCTAAACAGGAAAATCAACTCAAAATATACAAAAACTCAAATCAACCGAATACTAAAAAGCTACATGAAAATACTCAAAATCTACATGAAAATACTCAAATCACTGGGTATAAAATCAGCCAAAACATAGTCTACGGCATAAATGTTCCATGAAAAATTAGATAGATAGATAGGCTAAGCAAACTTGGGACTGTAACGGGTATGATATATTGATGGTATGCAAGAGACTAACTTACAATCCACGAAGGGATTACCTAGATTCCATGCAAAATCGAGGCCTCAGACTGGCCGAAGGGCGGGATCAACCTTTACTTATTAGTCTTAAGGAACCCAAGAACATGACCTTCACAAGAGCAAGCATCCTAGCCTTGCAAAGTCAAGCACCAAAAAACAAAATCGACATAGATGGCATGGCCTTTTACACATGGACTCCATATGTTTATCTTATTTTGGTTCTATGGAACATTGAAGTGGAAAATATTTATTCAAAATTTTATGATTTATATTTTATTGTGGGCTGGTAAATAGTAACTTACAGAGGCACACGAGCAGGGTAATTACAATATTGTATTGTATTAATGGTCCCTCTTTGAATCATTGCAAAGAGTCTACACACATTGCAAATTGTCTGCACGTGTCTATGTCAATATTGCCCAATGTTGCTTGGGGGGCTCAGTGAGAGTTTTGTAATATATAATCAATTATTCCATCAATTCACATAGGCACCTAACATATCACTTCCCTAAGTCTGAACAGAGGTTGCATTGATTACCATGTTTATGCATATTTTCCAGACCTACTATTTCAGCCATCTCCACTCTACATGCTACTACAATATGATGTAACCTACCTGTTGACACCCCAACAACTCCCCTTCATTTTATGCAAAATAAAGGGGCCCCCCATGTAAATTTTGTAAGTATTTTTTTGTTTTCGGTTTCCTTGCTTTGGTAGGTGGGTTCTTGGCTTTCTTTCATTGATCCTTCAGTTTTTGCGATGCTCGTTCTTTGACTTGGTTTGCATGGAAGATGATTTGGTGATTGCTTGTTTACTCAATTTTTGGCTTTGAGTTCTTCATAATTGATGATTTTTGCTATATGGTAATAACTTTGCGATCTAAGTGGTTGACATTGCAAATATGTCTATGTCAATTTTATGATTTATGAATCATTGCAAATTACTATTTATGAGTCTACACACATTGCAAATTGCTTGCTTGAACCCTTGGAGTTGTGTGTGTTGTCACTTTAGATACAACAATATCAAAGGCCGTTCTCAATTCCTACCAGTTCGAGCGATCACCCACTTCTTAATGGAGGAAGTGTAGAAACGAAGTTTCATAGCGTTAAGTGCCAAGAGACAGGAGACATGCAAGCGATTCCTTCAGAACAATTGAATGAAGTTCCTCCCATGCTAGCAGATAAATGAAGTTTTTGGCTGGAACAACATGAAGAAATCCCTTCCACATAGAAGCTAAGGAATAAGCTATGAATTGAGAGCGAGAGGAAGAGCATCATGTAAGTTCCTCAAAGAAGGTGAAGAATCCCTTTATAATTTACAAAAACCTTCTTGCAATTTAAAAGATCATTCTATTGTTAAAATCTACAACGAAATTATAACCACAGGCAAACGTCTTCCTCGTTTAGATAACTGTCAATGCCATAGTCTGCGTTCAAAGTTTCCAGAATCCTGCGAAAGACAGAATTCGCAGGGCAGAGTGAGCGGACCGGTGAAGTAGAAACCATATTCCTTGTCTGCCTCATCTAATAGCATCCATAACAGTGGGTGATTAACTGATTTCGTATTTATCATGAACCTGTCACGGCGAGGCTTGACGTTGACTTCCAAATACCCTTCTGGAGGCATGTCATCTCCGTTGCTCTTGGACCAAGAACACCACTAGCCCAGTTTAAGAAGACGCAACATACTACACGATTTGGGCCTGGGGACCACCTATAGACGAGGCCAATGCTATGACCTCACAAAAAGCTCAATAGTCGATTTTTTTTCTCTTTTCCATGCATGGGATTCAAAGTCATGACCTGAGTGCCGATCCAGAAAATGAAAAAGGAACTTTGTGAAACCAATGGCACGTCTAGGGCTTGCCATAACGACGATGGAATTGTTAGCCACCTTAGCAATATGTTTGCTTCTCTTATCCAAATATCAATTGTCCTTCCTGAGAACATCTCTCTGCAAATACCTTCTACCTAATACCGGTCCTTGTCCAGCAGAAAGCCACTCATTGTTCAATTGAGGCTCCCCTATCATTAAATATTGAAGAGTGCAAGTTGCTCCATAGTTTTAGAAATAGCACCTTTCCTATGATGATTTGATGTTGGTAAAAGCGGGTTTTATACTTGGTCCTCATATGGATTTTCTCCCTATCTGGACATGTTGGGCACTCGATCCAATACACGTCAATGTTTTGTATCATAAATATTTTCATGAAACAGAGTTATCTTCTTTTGAAAACTTATTTGGAATGAGCATGAAGGAAAATACCTTTTCAATAGTCTGGGTTTTCTATACACTTGAATTGATGTTCCTATAATTTCTATCTTTCTTGATCATAATCAGTTGCTATCTCGTGTTGAACAATATGTTCCTCCAAAGAAGCACAGTTACATCTACATTGTAACTAAAGAGCTTTCATTGCAAAAAATATAGTTACCATCTTTAATATTTGCTGCAGAGAAAGGACTTTCAGTGAAGGAATGAAGGAACTAGTAACAACTAGAAGTGTCAGAGTGTATATTTGGATAGAGGATAGCATAACATGTCTGTGAAAATGTCGGTATCATATTTTTATCATAGGAAATTCAGGGACAATGAAGGAATGAAATCATTGTTTGGCTGAAATTCTGGATAGGAAAAGAACAAGAACTTTATCTAAACAGGAAAACCAACTCAAAATATAGAAAAAATCAAATCAACCGAATACTGAAAAGCTACATGAAAATACTCAAAATCTACATGAAAAGCTACATGAAAATACTCAAATCACTGGGTATAAAATCAGCCAAAACTTAGTCTACGGCATAAATGTTCCATGAAAAATTAGATAGATAGATAGGCTAAGCAAACTTGGGATTGTAACGGGTATGATATATTGATGGTATGCAAGAGACTAACTTACAATCCACAAAGGGATTACCTGGATTCCGTGCAAAATCGAGGCCTCATACTAGCCGAAGGGCGGGATCAACCTTTACTCATTAGTCTTAAGGAACCCAAGAACATGACCTTCACAAGAACAAGCATCCCAACCCTGCACAGTCAAGCACCAAAAAAAAAATCGACACGAATGGCATGGCCTTTTACACATGGACTCCATGTGATTATCTTATTTTGGTTCTATGGAACATTGAAGTGGCATATATTTATTCAAAATTTTATGATTTATATTTTATTGTGGGCTGGTAAATAGTAACTTACGGAGGCATGCGAGCAGGGTAATTACAATTTTGTATTGTATTAATGGTCCCTCTTTGAATCATTGCAAAGAGTCTACACACATTGCAAATTTTCTGCACGTGTCTATGTCAATATTGCCCAATGTTGCTTGGGGGGCTCAGTGAGAGTTTTGTAATATATAATCAATTATTCCATCAATTCACATAGGCACCTAACATATCACTTCCCTAAGTCTGAACAGAGGTTGCATTGATTACCATGTTTATGCATATTTTCCAGACTTACTAATTCAGCCATCTCCACTCTACGCGCTACTACAATATGATGTAACCTACCTGTTGACACCCCAACAACTCCCCTTCATTTTATGCAAAATAAAGGGGCCCCCCATGTAAATTTTGTAAGTATATTTTTGTTTTCGGTTTCCTTGCTTTGGTAGGTGGGTTCTTGGCTTTCTTTCATTGATCCTTCAGTTTTTGTGATGCTCGTTCTTTGACTTGGTTTGCATGGAAGATGATTTGGTGATTGCTTGTTTACTCAATTTTTGGCTTTGAGTTCTTCATAATTGATGATTTTTGCTATATGGTAATAACGTTGCGATCTAAGCGGTTAGTGAAAATTCATTATCATTTCATTATATTATTTAGCTAATTGTTTTATCAGCAAACTATCATTCTGTCACTTATACCTTTTGCCTTTCGATGGTGAAGCTATGAATTCCTCGTTTGGCCTTAGCTCAATTAATTACATGTCTCTATTGGAAGAAATTGATCCATTTTGATTCTAAGAAAACCTTTCCAAACTTTAGATCTTCCTTGTGTCAATGACTTGAAAGGGTATCTTTGCATATTGGAATAATTTGACTAAACATTTTCAATTTCAAATTTTTCAAATCTATGTTCCAAAGACTTTTATATCAAATATGCAAGGCAAACTTGTAATTTCCAATTTGAGCAAAACGTCAATTTTTGTTAAATTTTTATTTTTTTTGGTTACAAATTATATTAGTATTTTCAATTGAGAAAAATAAATAACTCTTAACTTTATTGTTTTGACTCATTTAATTGTATTAATATAACTATAAGTCAAAATTCTATGGTTTTGGTAAAATAATTTTAAAAACAAAATATCCAAATTACTAAAGTTCTTCTCATTGTTATTATTTTCCTTTTAAATTTGTGACCAAATTTTAAAAATTATTTATTCCAAAAAAAATTTATATATATAAAAAATGTCAAGTTTAAATAACATCTTTTTACAAATATATAAAATTCATTTGGTGGCTTGACTTTATCATTATCTGTAATTCCAAAGTATTTAGGCAATAAACTCAAAAGGTATAATACAACTCCAAAAGATTTACATATAAACTTTTCAATATTTGAATTATTTATGGCACATCTAAAAAAAACTTCATCACCAAGTTTTAAGATTGATGCTTTATCAAAACTAATAGTTTATTATGTTATTATATGTGTATTAACAGATAGAAGTTCATAGAACGTAATATATTGAGTTTTGAAAAAGTTCTCATTGAATCGTTTTCACATGAGAGAATATTTCGGTGAAAACTTGTCACGTAAAAGTTCATATGATCATTTAATTTTATGAGATATTTTGTCTTATGTGCCAGTTTTTAAGATGGAGATATCACGCCCGATTTTGCATGAGCTCAAACCAAGTTTACGAGGCATATCCAGGATCCAACTGCCATACAAATAATAGCCCTACGAAGTTGCCAGCAAAATATTTGAAATTATTATGATTCAACTGAAATAGAAATCATTTCCACACTCCTCAATCTGGTTGAAGAAATTAATGACATCATTATAAGCAAATTTGTACGTTGTAACCACCCATATGTAAAGGAACTTCACATTATGGCGTCCACATTGTAAGCAGAGAATATATGATAATAACCTGCAAGAAATCAAGAATAAAAAACGTCATCAGATCAATAGAGAAGTTAAAGATTGGTAGCAAATAAGAACACGTATGCAAACATCTAGATGCTTCCCGTCAATTCGTTTGATTGTTTCTTCAAAGAACAATTTCACCCATCATCAAAATGGTTACTATATTTTCATAAAAATTATAGCGCTAAGGAAGTTTGTCATTTCACAAATTTGAACTCTTTATCCTCCCTTCTCGCTTTACTTTCTATGACAATTATATATTTGAAAAAACTGTAATATCATTTCTTTTAATTGAAGCTTTTCTACACAATATTTCAGATTGCTGCTTATGATATATTTGTGATGCAGATATCATGGACTTCACGTATGCGATGGCATCATATTATAAACAATTTACCAGAAAGTTGTTTCTCAAAACACGGATCACTGGTAGGAGATAAAAGGAGCTGAGTTACCAGGACAACAAAAAGTACCAGAAAAAGATCCAAGCCACATCATCAAACAAAACCGCAGGCAGCTATAGAACTGTCAAGAAGCTGAATTGCGCATGAGTTGGGGGCAGGGGGGTCTCCACAGATTTGAAAAGAATTTATATCTTTCCATATTCTATTTTTGTATGTAATCTAGTGTTTGCAAAGGAAAGGGAGACGCTGCCATAGGGAAAGGCACTCCAGAAAGTTCTGTAAATGATTTTCAGAACCTTGCTTGTTTTTGTTGAGGAATTCGATTGGAAAAGGAACTGTAAGATAGATTGATGTTATTTTGTAATCCTGAAACTAATTGCTATGTCTGGGTGATGTTTACACTAGCATATAATTTGATGCTATTTGAAGAAGACTGGTAACGTTTTTGTATAGGTTTTATCTGATATAATTATACAAATATACATTCAATTCTCTTATAGTTTACTTAAATATTTTGATTTACTTACACATTGTACGGTGTTGGTATTGATCACGTTTCACTTTCAAATTCCATCTGTTAATATATCTGAATGAATGATGTTTATAATTATTATCATTATTTGATATAATTTTTATGTCAATACCTATGTAATATTATTATTTAATCATCTATTGGTATAGGGTTATTCAGTACTATTTATTACTATGGTCTCTCATATGTTGAACAAATTAAAACTTATTGTATTGTATCAGCAATTATGTTACAATAGATTTTATTGAAACTATGATGTCTTGATAAGATTTCTCTCGAAAATATATTATATTTTCAATATCGTAATTTACAATGCAATAGGTGTTAATAATTTTTAGCTCGCTCTTGGCCAAGATAGGATTGCGTAGATTAGATTAATTTTCAATTTTTAGTTTAGTTTCACTAACTCTTGTTTAGCAGTTGTTAAGTAGTTTTCTTTTATTTATTAAACAATCTCTGATTATATCTTTGAAAACAAACCTAAAATAGAGACTCTCCTTAAGAGAGAAGAAAATAGATTTAATAGTTGTTTTCTTTGAATAGTTGTTAAATAGACTTTTTATTTTAAGTATAAATTGCAAATAAATAAGATTAATTTTAATTGTATTGTTTAGGATTTAGATTAAAATTTAGTTTAGTAATAATTTAGGATCTACTTTTTCTAAGTTCAAGTGGTAGAAATTTCTTTAAGGAGGTTAAAACTTAGGTGGTAGCAGGATCATAACCTGCGAGAGCCAGTAAACTACTTGTGTGGGCTGATTCTCCGTGTTGGCCAGGTCATAAAATCTGGCCAACACTACCTTAGCTCTATCCTTGGTCTCTACCTTGGAACAAACTAGAGGTCTCTATGTTTTTCTTGTGAAAGCCTGATATAACATACTCTTTACATTGAACATTGACAATTGAACTAAATCTAGAAGGAAGTACCCTTACCACAAAAAAGGTTTGTTTTCTTGTGAAAGCATGATATAACATACTTTTTACATGGAAATATTAACACTTGAACTAAATCTCGAGGGAAGGACCCTTCCAGGAGAAAAAGTCTTAACGGAGAGAAGTAATTAACGGGGTAGGTTTCTCGAGGGAATAGTTTTAACCCTTATTACTTTGAAAACTTCCATCTGAGATGTAATGATCCGTTAAAAATTCTATTTTATAAATGAATTTGCTAACACAACGAATGGAGGAGGCGAGGAAGAGAAAATTAACCCTCTCAGATCGTATAAATAATATGTCTGATATAAAATCTAAATCTTCCAATTAGCACTGGACCACTCCATCTTCTTTCTTGATAGTTCATCACTCCTTGGGACAACTTTGTAAAGAGCACCTATCTATAGACTCAATTCCTCATTCAATAACTATAATGGAATGTTGATAGCCACCGCCACATATTACTATGAGCATGTGTAATCAATGAAACAAAGTTGAAAAGGGACTTATAAACTCCTTCTTTGTCGTTCACTCCTTAACGGAGGCCTTTGCCATGAAAAGATGTGAACCTGATATTGTTTCATAATAGTTCGTGGGATGGAAAAACTTAAATGAATATACATCCCATCCAAGATCATAAGTCAACTTCTACGTTATCAAAAATCAAGATCAAATTGTCCTCTCATCTCATTGGAAATTCATATGTCAACTTCTACGTTATCAAAAATCGAGATCACACCAGAACTCACGAGAGAAGTAATGGAAAAACGTTGGTCTCAACTCCGTAGGAAGAGGAACAAAACAACATGGCTTATTAAGGGCTATTTGATTTGTCAAAATAAGTGTAGCCCTCTCTCTCACTTAGCGCACATAGATAGTGATATTCATGGTCCAATAATAAAGGAGTTTAATAAGAGAAAAACTGATTCTAATGTGTCACCTACGTTATCAGAAATCAACATCAATTCTGCAGCAAATGCAAGTCCCAATGGCAAGGACTTGCTGCCACAACCCATCTTGTTATATATATTAAAACATTAATAGTTTATCATATAACCTTTATCAATACACTAGGTTGAAAGGAATATATTGTAATGAAATTTTGGATATGAATTAAAGTTCTAGAACAAATTTTGCATTTTAAGGTTTTCACTAGAAGTGTGGGTCAGGTTTGGAAATTCAAACTCCAACTTACCTTTGAACAAATTAAATCATTGTACAAATATTGCATTAGAAACCCTCACGTTTATGCATTAGTTACATGTTTTTACAAATGTATGAGTATCTACCCATCTAAATTAATAAACATTCTTTCGAAGGACATGAACATTAATATTATGGATAGGTGTTCTCAATATGTGTCTCACTACGAACAATATGTGGCTCACTACTGACAATCATGATGGTGGTTTCAAGAGCCAATGAATATGCCCTTAGTTTTGGATAGAATAAGGGATTTTCTCCCAGGTTGTTTATTTGGTATCTTGTTCTGTTTTTTTTGCCCTGAATACCTCTCAAAACCATTGACGTAAGTTCGAATCCAGTTCTGGTGTTTATGTTTATGTTGGGCTCATATCTTACTGCATCAAAACCATGAACAACTCTTACCACAATGGTAGTTTGTTCAATCAACACTGCAAATCTTAGGTAAAGATTTAAGCCCTATCTTTATTTCTTACTTTGACTTCTAGTATTTTGTTAACGAATACCAAGGTTTATTGTTATGGGTATTGTTACTCAGTTTTCCAAGTTCTTATTCATATCCACTTGTACCCAAATTATTTGATTAATATCTCCCAAGTACTCAAGTTTATTATTACAATGAAATTTTCGGTCTATGTAAGAATGGATCAATCCTTTGAAATTTGTCACATCTAATTTTAGATGTGTGTTTCTTCTTCTAATGGTAACATGTATTGTTTTTCAAAGGTTATGTGGGGGTCTTCTCACTAACCATTATCAGGTATAATATTTTCTCATGGGTTGTTCTAATTTTATTTTTTTGAGAATAGGGTACTTTTTTTTATTAAATGAGTTCCTCCATATTTTATGTTTTTTTTTTCAAAATGGATGTTTTTTTATGGATTCACAAATTGGCTAGATACATTTTTTGTAACCTTAGATCTATAGTTTAAGCAATGAGTGAGAATTTCATATTACCCTATATTTTATGTAGATAGGGGAGGCTCGATTATGTTGTTAACGGTCATCCAAGGTTTCTCTCTAGGGTTATAAATTTGAATGAGAAACTATCCATTATTGTTATCTTATTTTTGTAATGTTTTTATGTAAAACCCTAGTTAGGGTTTGATCCTTCGAACTTGAGGGGTTATGAATATCCTTTGTATAGAACTTGGATGGTTGTAATTTATGTATTCTTTGAGTAAATATTTCTATTACTTTGGTTTAATTTACTTGGTCTTATTTATGGTTCTCGATTTGGTTTGCGTATTTAGTCCTTACAAGTATTAAGGTATGTTAGGAATGGAATTCTTACATTGCATATAATATTGTTTAATCTATCTCTAGTACTTCTCAATTTATAACTAGGTCTATTTCTAAGGATTAATAGAATTCAATACCAAGGTATATATGAAGTTAAAAGTTCAACTCATAATTTTTCTTGTTATATATTATGTATACATAAACTAGATTTAATTAATTGTGTGGCAAAGTAATAAGGCTAATATACTTTTATTTTTGTTATTTATTCCATACAAATAAATAATCTAAATTTGACTATAGTAACTTGTTTTTTATAATAGTCTAATGGTTTGATTTGCAAATGCTTGTTTTTCCATACTTATAAAAAAATGATCTTTTAATTATTCTTGTATATGCATATTCTACATAAGCTTCACCTTGGTGCCTATGTAGATGAATATTCCATAAACATAAATGATATGTGTAATATCTATTGAATCATCCTTTAACATAATATATACATAACTATAGAGAGACAAATAACTAGATTATTTCTAGAATTTATCTATAGATTTTAATGTTATAACGTACAAACAATAAAGTTTCATTTTACTTCTTGTCTATTTTTATTTGATAAAAAAATTTCATCTATTAAATAAATTATTAAAAATACCATATTTCTCTAGAACCCAATTGTTTACTTCCCAAACATTATCTGGTTCTTACATAATTAAAATAGTGATTTCATCATAAACAAAATACTTATCTATTAGCAATGTTGTAGTTGTTGGAAAAACCAATGGGGCACTCCACAAACCTCCCAAACATAAACTTGCTCGGAAAATTACCCTTTATTGCACCAATATCTACCCTCGAAATAAATAGTGGCACTTTGTAAGAAATATTTTATTAGCAGTTATGAGCCAAAATGACGTATCCAATGATTCATTTTTACAAACTTTCCCACTCATGTAATACCTAACACCCTCCTCTTGGTGCTTGGAACAGTATTCCCCCTTTACGTGTCCCTCCTTTTGAATAACTACAATATCCCCTTTTCTTAAAAAAATGGTTATTGCTTAGGGTTTTAATCATTTGTTATATAATTTTACAAAGCCCCTAATTCCAATCCATTGGCATAGTGTCATGGTTCTCCTCATCTTTCATGTAACCTACCCAATTGTTTTTTCATAACTTAAAGTAATAAATAAATATTTTTCTTCAACTTATATAGACGTCGCCATTTAAAACATGTTTATACTATTAAACTATTTAATCAAATTATAGTTATAGTATAATTACAAAAAAGAACTAAATTTAAAAAAAATGTAAAAATTTAGGATATTACATCGCCTCCCCCTTAAAACAACACGGTCCCTGATGTTTAAGGGTTTTATTTATTCTCGAATAGAAATGGATAGGTCATCATCATGGAATATTCAATTTCCAAAGTAGATTTTTCAGGTTCTTAGTTCTTCCATCACACTTTTACCTAACTAATGACATGATTTCGGAGCATAGTCTCTTTCCAATCCAAGATGCATTGAGGTTTTGGTTGTAATTCTCCTTCAAATCCTCCTAGATCACATTCCAATCAACGATATGATTAGTGTCATAAACATATTTTGTAAGTAAAAAACATGAAATGCACCGTGAATATTAATGTTAGGAGGCAATGTAAGTTGATAGGCCACGAGCATTATTCTTGCTAAAATTTGGAATGGCCTGCAAAATTTTGGTGCAAGTTTTGAGCATTTAAATAGCTTTAGTGAGCTTATTTTGGGTTTGAATTTTAGGAATACATGATCCCCAGGTTGAATTTTTTTGTCTAATATTTTTGAATCTATGCAACTTTTCAATCTATCTCAAGTTATTTTCATGTTTTGTTTGGCTCCATTAACCACATGTTCCATTTATTTCACATGTATAGGCCTAAGATGAACTTGTATGTAGGATTATCCCAACTTACAGGTGTATTTCACTTTCTACCATATAAAATATCAAATAGATTCATCTTTTTAAGAACTATGATAAACATTAATGATTATGCAAATTTATCCAAATGCAAGTATTATTCCCATTATGCATGCTTACACATGACATGTATATAAAATATATATTCTAGAATTTGATTATTTCTTTCTTCTTTTTCTTCATTTTTGGGGTGATAAGTGTTAAATGTACAACATCATTAGTCATTCTCCAAGCCAATATTGTGCATCCAAGATTGGGCCTTATGTGTTGAGGTAGAGAGACTAAGTTGGACTCAGGTACTTGGAGTAGATTCTTGAGTTGGACTCAAGGATGACTAAGCCTTTAGTTGTAAAAGGTTATTCCTCATGTGTTGGGGTGAATTATTTGATTTATCAAAGTGATGATGTTGTAAAGTATTATTGGACAACGATCAAGACTTGTATGTGTCAATTCGTATTCTCATGTGGAATTCTAGTTATAGTAGTTTCCCATGGGGTGGACCTCTAGTTATAAAGGTAGTTGATTCTCATGTGGGCCTCTAATTATAGTAGGTACCCATGTGGTGGACCTCCAGTTATAGAGGTGGATTCTTTGCATGTTCAAGAGTCAATTTTGTGTGATGTATTTCTAATCATGGTCACTAATTGCTATTAAGTATCCTTTAGATATTATCTACCTCTAGAGTGAATTACTTTAGCATATGATCATTTGGTATAAAGTAATATAATATGATCATAGGATCAGACAAATATTCTGAGACATCATTAAGGTTAACACATATCGACCATGCAGTAAAGATAAAAGATAAAGAGATAAGCATAGATAAAATGATAATTTGAATTGCACATGATATGACTAACGCTCAAAATTGTAAGCTCAGTTAAATCCACAATGTATGCCTCGGTTAATTAAAGAACTCATAGTGGCCACTCCAAGCAAATCAATCAACATGATTTCAATGAATAATAGTTAATTAAGTGTCAATAAAGAAGGATAAGTTAACTAAAGTTTTTTGCATTAATTAAACTTTAGTTAAAATAAAATAAAATAATTAAGTTAATCAAAAGATGACACTCCGGTTAATGAAGTGTTTGCATGATGGCACTTCATCAGTTAATGCATTATGACACTTAAGTTAGCATCCTAACTAAGTGGGCATGCATTCAGTTAGATGGTGAGTTCAATTTGGAGTCAATTAAGAATCAATTGATGTAAAAGATGAAAGTCATGGTGCATATGTTATGCATGACAAAGAATCCAATATACGACATTATTATCCATGAAGGAAATTCAAAGTTTTAGTGTTTGTAGTTCATATTATCATGCAACGATTTGCTATATTTTTCATGGGAATGAATTTATCTTGTTGTTAATGTGTTGGGAACATGGCAAGTGGATACAATTGATCTCTAGTATTTATTACTTAGTATACTCTCTTATCTAGCACCCAAGACGCCGAAAGCAATTTTCTATTGTGTAAAAGACATTCTATGCAATCTATGATAATTATACTCTGATTATTTGCTAGGGTTTTTCATTCTCATTGTTTTGATGGTTTTCCCTATCATACATCTTTTTTTTGTGGTTGAATGTTTTATGTGATTGAATGGCTCATTTCTTTAAGTGTTTAGTGATTCTGCACATAAAGTTTTTAAGTTCAAATATATTCATATTTGCTCAAAAGTTTACATGGTATTAGAGAATAGGGAATGAAAGAGCTAAGATTTGTACAAAAAACTTGAGCCTGCGTAGATCTTAAGGAGTTGAGAATTTTGTTTTACATCCATGGCACCGCTCTCTATACAACCAGAAGACCCTCTCGAGGTAACTTTGAATTTCAACACTTGGAAGGAAAGGGTGTTGAACACATTAGAGGAACATACCTTAGATGACCACTTATCCATAGTGGTGTAGGAGCATACATCCAATACATGACGCATCAACTTTAATAAGAACTAAGATAAATCCAAAAAAGATCATCTATGATTCGGTAAAGTACAATTTGATGTCCATGATCACTTCATTGAAGACCACAAATGATTTTTTTGATATACTAACAAAACTATATGAGAAGAAGGCCCCAAGTCAAAAGAGGTAATTAAAGGATAAACTCTAGAACCTAAATATGGAGAAGTATGATATTGTGGCATCATTCTTCACCAATATCTATCAGGTAAGAGATCAGCTTGCTAGTATTGGAGATGTGGTGGGTGAATATGATCATCTTCAAACTTCTATTGATGGTCTCCCATCCTCATGGGAGACATTCTTGGCACGATAAATTACTGATAGGTGAAACCTAAATTCAAAAGGTTGTGCCATGGCTACCTCCAAGAGGAGGGGAAAATCCAGAGTAAGTCAATGTGCAGCAAGGAAGAAAATAATTCCCTCATGATAGGAATGGAGAAAGGGAAGAAACCATTCACTCGATAGAATTTATCACATTCAAAGAAGAAGGTATTCAACAAGGAATTTGACAACTCAAAGTTTGTATGTTACAACTATGAAATTAAGGGACGTTATGCAAGGGAGGTCCATTGAAATAAAAAGGGAAAAGGAAGGTTTCATGCTCCTACCGCAATAGAAGATGAAACTCCTCAAACTAATGCACCCAAGGAAAAGAAGATGAGGATGGAGTATTATCTTGTCTTGAAACTTTATGTATCTATCATCACAAGTTAATATACATGGTTGATTAGCAATGGCTCCTCAAAGCACATGTCTAGATATAGGAGTGCCATCTCTAATATAAAGGAAAAAGAGTTCACATGCATGGTAGAGTTGGGGGACAACTCAACCTACTTAATCCAAGGAGTTGGATCCACCTCATTCCAATTAAGTTCGAGAGATATATTACATGTGGAATAAATTATTTATGTCGTAGGATTGAAGAATAAACTTCTATCAGTTTCAATTCTTGAAGATTAGGGATTCATAGTTATCTTCATGGATAATCAAGCACTATTATGGACAAAGAACAAAAAAATGAAATCTACAGTTGTTATTGGAGTTTGAGAGTGAGGACTCTACAAGGTACCTAGGAAATACATTCAATCTATGGTACATAAAGTTATAATTTCATGCCAGCTATGACACAAGAGCCTTGGTCACCTACACTACAAAGCACTACCAAGATTAGAACGAATGGTGAAAGGTATGCTTATATCTTATTTTGAGCATGATAGTGTATGTAGGGCTTGTGCAATTGGGAAGAATGTTAAAAAGAGTTTCTCTAGCAGTAATACTAAATCTAAATGGATTTTTGATTTAATACATTCTTATGTATGTGGTCCCTTGTCATCCCCTTCCTTGAGTGTTTATTTAAATTATGTATTGTTTATTCATGACTTCTCTAGAAAATTATGGATTTGCTTTATAAAGGCTAAGAGTGAAACCTTTAGCAAGTTTCATGGATTTAAATCCTTAGTAGAGAACTAGATAGGGAAGCACATGTGTTCTTTGAGGTTTGACAATGGAGATGAATTTGATTCACATGCTTTTAATAAGTTTTTTCATGATGCAGGAATTTGTAGGAAGTTGACAGTTAGATACAACCCCCAATAAAATGGGGTTTCCAAGAGAAAGAATAGAATTATATGTGAGGATACAAAATCCACTTTTCATGATCAATATTTGTCTGCCTCATCATGGGGAGAAGCCACAACTACAACAATGTATATATATAATAGAGGTATGCATGCCATTCTGGATAAGAATACACCCGAAGAGGTGTTCACTAGTGAGAAGCCAAATATTTCACACGTGAGGGTCTTTGGGAGTCCTGTATACATCCATGTACCAAAAGAAAAGAGGACTATATGGAGCATTTAAGAAAGAAGGGAACCTTTATGGGTTATGGGTTATAGTGAATAATCCAAATACTACAGAATATATGTGTCAGGAGAGAGGCACATCGAGGCCATCCGAGATGCGACCTTCTGTTGTAAAGGAAAATTTCCTATGGCTAGGTTTTAAGAGGCCATTAACATAATGGGGTTGAAAGGTGGATGCAAATGGTTCTGCAAGAAAATATAATCAAGATTTAGAGATTAGAATGGTTCATAACTTAACAAACAAAGGTTGATCCATGTAGCCCTTCAATCCTCTTCTTACTCCTCTTGCTCCTCTTGCTCCTCTTGCTCCAAGAGACCTGCAAAATGAATTATACCTTACTCAAACCAATATGACCACATATAAAGCAATGATAATCAAATAAATATGAAATAATGATCTGACTAACATCATCATATGATCATAAACAAATATTCAATCACACATTGAACAATAATTTGGGAAGAAGAAGGACATCACATCTTTATTAATCNTTCTCTCCAAGTTCGGCACCTCACAAAACCTTGATCTGGTTCTGCTACTTCTCTTCTCCAAGGAACTCAGCCTCCAATCTCCGTAATACAAGGAGAAAGCTTCTAGGGCAAAGTTTTGGGAAAAGAGAGCTCTAATTCCTCCAGCATAACAATGCAAAGATTCAAGTCTCCTCTCATGGACCTCCCTACCTATATTTATATGCTTCATGAAGAGTTAAGGTCGAAGACAAAGTAGTTACAAATGAAGCAGTCAGTTGCATAACTACCCAAACTACCCAAATTTCAAAATGCGTATTTTTTTGACATTTTTGGGAGGAATACGCAAGTTGTAGAGAAAACAGTCGCGCATGCAGGAAGTATACACGGGTTGCAATGAAAAAAGTCACATATTTAAGGCATACATGAGTATTATATATAGCAAGTCGCGTATGTATGCGGGTTTCCTTAAGGAAACTCATGTATGCATCAAAAATCTCATTTTTAGGGTACTTCTAGGAATTTTCAAACTTTGGTGTCTTCTGGAAAGTTTTATCTAACACAAATACCTTTCCAGCGGTATAGAGATGAGGTCAAATGAAGTTATAGAACTCAAGATATGGATCCTCCAATTTATGTTTCTTTTCAGTGACTTTCATGAAGTGTCGTCATGGAAGTGTCAACATGCGACGGAATCATGGGAAAGTGGTCACAAGCAGAGATGTGTCATTTTGAGCTATAAAAGATTCCCCATAATGTATGAGGTTAGAGGGGAAGACAATAGCCGAAATACATTATAAAGGAAACATCTAAGTATGGAGAGGGCAGAGAATCCAAGATCAAAAGGCTCGAACAAAGGTACCTGAAAGCGAGATAAATGTTAGACAAAACTGATCTCTGGGACATACAAGTCCATATACAAAACATCGCCATAAAGATACAGGCGGAGCCAACATATGTATAATTGATGAAACTATCATGGTCGCTCAATATGAAAAAAAGCACCATATCAAATCTAAAGGAGTCATGGCCACAAATGAACAATGTGGATCCATGCATGACAATTTATCATAGCCACAAAAATAAAAGGTGGATCTATGTCTCATCAAAATGTCATATAAAGTGTAACAAGGTCTTGCGCAACTCAGGAAATAGCAAAAAAAATGACAATGCTATTGCCGGACCAAGGTCTTCAATCCAAATTGCCCAAAAGGTATGAATCCTAACCATGCAAATAAAGGAGTTGAAGTCAAACATGGAGGAAACCATTTGATTACCAGTTAATAATGAGAACCGTTAAGAAACGTGAGGGAAACCACTATTAATGAAAATCATCCCCAAGGTACCTAGTACATTCTAACAAGTGTGAATACAAGGACTTGAAGTCAAACACTTGAAGAATCCATTGAGTAGGAGACATTAAGGTATTCCCATTACCCAATAGCGAGGGAAATTGCCACTGATGATTGCAATACCCAAGGTATTGTCATAAAACCCTAAATATCATTCCTAGAGCAAGATTTGTTGCAGTTGATAAGAAGAGATCCATTGGAAGGAAGGCATTAAGGCATCCTTCATGATCCAACATGAGGTAAGTCAAAGACTAATTGGATCTGGAATTGGTACTGAATTTCATGACAAGGACCGCTGAAGACATGATGTAACGAACTGATACCAAGGAATGGCCGACACAAAAGGTCAAGGAAACTGCAGAATGGCCGACAAAGGTTTAATCCTTGAACAGTGAGCACGACACAAAAGTGACTTAGGAATCTTTTGACAAAAATCTGCAATGTAGGAGACATTGACAGATTCCCCATATAATTGGAAAAGAGATCAATTGGAGGAGTAAAAAACTCTGAATCAGGATAAAGTAAAAAACTAGGACCCAACTATTGATAGACTCAAAACTGGTGCTTTGTTCAAGCAAACAAGACTTACTACCATGATGTAAAAAACATGTGAATGAACTTCCCTTCCCCTCTTTCTTGTAAAGGTTTAACGATTCCAAGAAAGAAAACTTGGGACCTTCTTCATTTTTGGAAATCTCGAAGAAGAGACAGAAGAATGCTTGATAAAGCACTGATTCGTGGATTTTACAAGCTCGAACTAGTACATGCTCAATGGTGTTTTCATAGTTTCGAGAGTCTGAAAACACCATAGAAGAATCTAGGGGGGAACTTTTTCATCCAATTTAGTCTTCTGAGGCCAGAAAAGTATAAAATAAACCACAGAAGAAATCTCTTAGATTCTGAAGAAGTAAGGCGCACCTTTTTCGTATTTAGTTAGGAAGGTTCGAAAAAGGTTAAATTACCACCTACCCAATGCTCCTTCAAAAGAAACATATAGCTTGAGTTTTACAAGTGTGAAGGAAGGCAAGATCACTCATAAAGATCCATTTGATTACGATAAATGGGGCTTACAACAATAAAATCGATGCTTTGTTCTTTAGGGTTTAGCGAGCATGACAAAGACATAAAGTACACTAAGAATATTTTTCATGTTTAGGTCCAAAGCATGAAAAAGAGAAAACTAAGCTCATACCGGGGGTTCCTTTTCCATAAGGTTAGTCCCTCAGGCCCAAAAAAGTGATAAACCTATACCTGAGAATACTCTTCTCAATTATGAAGAAAAGAGAGTGTTCCTTTCTTGTTTTATTCCACATGCTCCGAGAAAGCGATAACCTACCACCATTGTGGATGCCCATTCACATATTCTTAATGAGCCTGAATGGAAAAGTTTACTTGCCAGTCAAGTCTATTTTGAGGAGTCAGACCTGGGCCTAAAGAAACTCAATATCTTTCCCATGAAGTTTTAACGAGTCCAAAAAAGTAAACTCGCGGCCTCCTTGCTATTTTTAACGAGCTCGAAGGAGAGCAAAAAGAATGCTCTAAATGCAAGGAGACGAGTGTCATATGCAGGTGAAACTAGTTCCAAGTGCGAGGAACAAACCTATGCATAATGCAAGGAACAAGAGCAGGATAAAGACACTCGAGGAACATCTCCTCAAGGTAAAAGGTGTCAAGTTGCAAAGGAAAAATGATACAAAGAAGAGCGATGATGAGAACAAAGATGAGGGCTTATACAACGAGCTAAAAGCATGGAATCCAGCATCAAGCTCAAAAGTGCGAGCAGGTCACATGAAAATGTAGTTACAGCTTAAACAACAAGACAACGCCAGTAAACAGTTGTGAATCCAACTAAGAATCCTATCTCGAAGAAACAACAAAATCAAGATCATATTCAGAAGAAAAGATCCAATGCGGGTCACTTTGGCAGAAACACATGTGACTTTGCTATCTTCTACAAAAGGGAAAGTCAAGGAAGAGTCGATCGAAGAAAATTCTATATCACCAAGTCTCGAGGGTTTATAATCAGTAATATCAACCTCATAATAAGAGAAACAATTAACAAGGGAGATAGATTCTGCAAGAACAAACTCAGTATCACAGGAGTTGAAAAATTCATAAGAAAAATCAAACTCATCAGGATCACTGACTTGCTGTTCGAAGGGAGAGTCCAAAAACTCAACAAGACCAACATAATAAGACCCATCCACGGGAAAATCAGGATTACTAAGAAAATCAAGGTTATACTTAGTCACAACTGAACCAACATCCAAAAGAAAGTCAGACTCTATCAAAGACTCTAGGAAGACTTCATCCGAAGGAAGGAGATTATCCTAGATAGGACACATGTCTAAAATTTCAAATGGATCAATAGAGTGGAGAGCAGGCTCCACAGTCTGTATAGGATGACTCACGTGGTCAACTGCTGGGACCAAGTCCTAAGAAGGTAAGCATAAAAATAGAGGTTGCTTCTCAGTAGCAATTGAACACAAAATACATGAGGCCACATAGATCACCTGTGGCGAGGTAGTGTTTATAGAAACACTGGGAATCAATAAAGGAAAGACATGGTCTCTATTCGGGTCAGGAGATGGATCAAGAAAATCCAACTGACTGATAGTGACGATTTCTTCGCCATGATTAAAGCACATCACACGAAAGACTGTTGACACCACATATTTCATGGCATAGACATAATCACGTCTGAGGAGCATATTGAAGTCCAAGGGGCCTTCTCTAACCATGAAGTCAACTAAGATGGTCTTCCCACCCAAAGTAATAGGTGTTTGAGCAAGAGTTCCTAAGGATAAACAAGTTCTTATATCAAATTCCAGTAACTAACTGGAAGTCAACATAAGGCTGGGAGATCCCATGCCTCGCCAAGCACAAGAAGACAAGATACTAATTGAGGCTCCTTCATCAACAATACAACAAGAAATCATGTATGGTTCAACTTGAACTTTATCTGGAAAGGTGCACTAGAAGGAAGGCACAGCTCAACTAAGCTATCCCAATCAAAGGAAGCAATCTGAGAGCTTGGTGGGGGTTGATCCGAAGCGATTTCAGTGCCCCCTTGATCAGTAAGTTCTGAACTGGAAGTGAAGAAAATGTGACTAGTAGACACTTCACTCTCCGAAAGAAGAGTGGGATTGATCGACAATGGAATAAATTTAACCGCTTCGTGAAAGTCACTCTCTGAAGGGAGAGTGGTATTGACCAAAGGTGACATTGGTTCAATCACATTAGGATCACTCTCTGAAAGAAGAGTGGGATCGACCAAAGATAATATTGGTTCGACCACTTGATCAACCAAAGGTTGAGTAGGCTGTTGAGAAACTAAAGGTTTTTTAGGAGAAGGAAATTCTTGAGTCTCAGACCACACTCTTCGCACCTCTATGATAGCAGGGCACTGGTGAGTAAGATGATCTCCCTCGCATAGCTTACAAGGGAACTTAAGTTTTCCTTTCAAATGACTAGTTTTCTCAACGATGTCAACATGACTAGCAGTGGCTGACTGTTTAATGTTGGGCAATAGGGCAGACCCGGGTTTAAACCTTTTGTGTCGCACCAACAAAAGACCCACAGTGTTGGCCCTTTCGGCAACAACCTGTGCACAGGTTGCAGTCTCACCTGAAACAGCTATGGGGTGCCGCAGAATCAGGTTTCTGCAAGCCGAGAGGGAGATTACTGTACCTTAGCCTTAATAATCTTATTAAACAATACTAGAAAGCTTTACCATTCATTTACATACAACTTCGCGGATTAATAAACAGTCGTTACTTGCTCAACCCACTACAGGGAATTCACAGCGAAGCTAAATATTAACAGCGATCTAATTTATCAGATGTATACAGTATTAATGCATAAAAGATAACAGAACAGAAACATCACAAGAAACCACAACACCAGATATAACGTGGTTCACCCCCAGTGTAGGGGCTATGTCCACAAACTGTGTTCTATTCAACTTTCTACAAAAACCACAGTTTGATCTGCGCACTCAGCTGCAGATCCTTTCAGTCCTCAAAAATCCGCGCACACAGCAGCAGGCCCCTGCGCACACAGCTGCAGGCTTTTCCTTACAATCTTCTTTACAAAACCCTCTACGCACACAGCTGCAGAGGTCGTCCACGCACACAGTTGGGACTTAACCTTCTTCCACAAAACCAATCTTAGCTTTGCCTTAATCTTTCTTTCATCATAAAACCTAACCTATCTTCTTTACACAAGCGCTTATTTATACTGCGCATTTTTACAAAACCATGGTCTTAAACCATGGGCACCCAAAAACCCTAAACCCTGGATTTAAACCACGGGTTTATTACAAAAAAGAGGGTTTTGACTTACCCTGACACCCCTAAGACTATTTTGACCCATAACTTCGCTTACAAATTTTCTAATTAACCACAGAGTTACCCAAACATGGAGTATGCGCCCCAACAGGCCCCTAAGACTCACTAGTGGCCCGTCCCGGGACACTCTTCAGTTTCCCTAGTGGTAGATTTCTGCTGACGAAGCATAGGGTACTGCTTACTGAAGCTCGCCATGTCGTTGCCGGTTGCCTACTTCTGTTCTTTGGAAACTGTCGCGATCCACCTGCAACACCATTTTTCACTCCAATTGCTGATGCCTGACCATCGACAACTTTGGGGTCCCCTGGGATTGCATGTCGCACTGCAGAAGGAATATAGCTACCATGGTTCTGCTACGTCGACATAGTGCATGGCGGGATTCCCCAAAGTCTTTATTCTAGGCCTCATGCCCTTTGTTGCTCTACGTTAGAGCAAACTCCTGTCTGTCTTTGCAAATTTAGAGCAAACTCCTGACTGTCAATGTACTTAGCCAGGTAAGGTTGTACCGGCGGAGTACTCAGCAGGTGCTGCAGACCTCTGTCCCTTACCTCGCGTACTAGCTCCTAAACGTTACAGTCGTTCGACATGGTTCGGGCTAAATATCTCACAGATGCTTAATGCAGAAAACACAAGTCGAGATGGCTCCTTATAGAATCCCAAGGCGGAATTTATCATCATGGTGCAATGATGTCGCCAGATATGACAGAGTTCCGGAAATCTTCTCCACACAGCACCGGATCTGCCCAAAATCTCATTATGACCAGTAATGAGAGCAGCTCTCGTGCCAGCGCCGTCGGTTGTGGAATGTCCCATCCGTCACAATTTGGGCTGTGACACACCTTGACAACCCTCGACTTCGACACAATCTGACCCTGCGACCTATGACCACTTGCAGCTTCGCATCCTGTAGACAAAATAGACTACGATAATACATAATGCGACAAGCGGCTTCGCGTATTTGCTTATTGCTACCTCCTATTCTGAATACCTGGCCTGTCCGTGTACTTTTTTAAGCGGCTCCCATTTATCATAGAGGGGAAAAGCTCACCATTTAACTTAGCTAGCTGGACTGCGCCCCCGTCAGTAACTTTCTGTACTACATACGGTCCTTTCCAATGTGTCTTAAACTTTCCAGGGAACTTCATGAATTTGCTGTCATAAAGGAGCACAAGATCACCCTGCTGAAAATGTTTCCTCTTGATGTGCCTGTCATGCCACGCTTTTTCTCGAGCTTTCTACACCTGTTGTTGGAAGCCTGCGACAAATCTATCCTCTTCAAGTTCTAATATCTGTTTCAGTCGCTCTGTGATTATGGCTGGGTCATCCATCTCGGTGAAAGCAGATATCCGGAGGCTGGGAACAATGCATTCCATGGGCATGACAGCTTCTTGCCCATAAACTAGTCGAAAGGGTGTATGGCCTGTCAACTTTTTGCAAGTAGTTCTGTAAGCCCATAGCACTGCTGGAATTCAAAGATCCCAATCATTCCTGTTAGCGTTACAATCCTTTGTCAATGCATGCTCAAGGATTTTGTTAAAAGCCTCGACAGTCCCATTTGCTTGTGGGTGATATGCGGTACTCTTTTGATGATACACCTGAAATTCTTCAGTCAATACTTCAATAGTCCTGTTCAGGAAATGTGACCCTTGATCACTCATAAGAACTTTGGGACACCCAAATCTGGATAAGATGTTGTCGAAGATGAACTTCGCAGCAGTAGCAGCACTACAGGTCTTGACGGGTTGAGCTTCGACCCAACGGGTAAGATAATCAGTTGCTGTAATGATGTATCGGGCTCCTGACTATTTCACAGGGGGGGTTGATAGGACCAACAAAGTCAATGGCCCATTTGTCAAAGGCCTATAATGTTATTTGCAGAGCTAGGGGCATTTCATCCCTCCTAGATGGTTTACCTGTCCTCTGATAGATGTCGCAGCTGTGGCAGTATTCTCTTGCATATTTGTGAAGTGTGGGCCACCATAAGCCGCCTGTCAAGATCTTTTGCACTGTTGCTTTACCTACATAGTGATCGCCTGCTGCGCCAAAGTGTGCTTCTGCCAATATTAGAGGTTTTTCATGTTCCAAAACACATCTGCGCAATATCTCATCTGGTCCCATCTTATACAGATGTCCTGCTATTAAGGTGAAGTCCGTGGCTCGAACCACCAACTGCTTCTTCTGCTGTGTGGTCATGTCTGTAGGGGGGATACCTGTAGACAAATACTGAGCAATATCCTGGAAATATTCATCAACTATCTGTATAGCAAATAATTGTGCATCGGGGAGGGCTTCGTCCATATTGGTAGGTTCCTCGCCTGACTCGAGCCTCGACAAGTGGTCAGGTCCTAGGTTAAGTCGTCTAGGCTTAACAATGATCTCAAAATCATATTCTTGAAATATAATTAACCATCTACATATTCTTCCTCCTAGTACAGGTTTGTTGACTAATTACTTCAGAGCAGAGTGGTCAGTAAACATCTTAAAATGAGAACCTAGAAGATAATGCCGAAATTTTTGTAATGCATATACCATGGCAAGACCTTCGCGTTCTGTCGTAGTATAATTTTTCTCTGCTGTAGACAACTTCCTGCTGGCAAAAGAGATAGGGTGATCGATATTACCTGCGCCTGGCTTCACGAGCACAGTACCTAAAGCAATAGAGGATGCATCCACATGCACATGAAATTCCTTGTTCCAGTCAGGGAATACTAGGATAGGGGCGGTGACCATTTTTTCTTTCAGAATGTCGAGGCTTGCTTGGCATTCTGGAGTCCATTCGAAATTAATATCTTTCTTTAGCTGCCTCTCCATTGGGGCGGTAATCTTGGCATATCCTTGGATAAATTTCCTATAGTAGCCGGTGTGACCAAGCATTGTTCGAAGTTGTTTGACGGATTTTGGAGGTGGCAGGTTTACAATAATAGCGATCTTCGCAGGGTCCATCATCAATCCCTGCTTGCATACCACATGACCAAGTAGAATGCCAAAAGGCGCACAGAAGATGCACTTTTTTAAATTCAAGGAGATTTGGTGCTGTCTGCATTTATCCAACATAAGTCTCAAACTAGTTATATGGTCTTTTACTAGCCCAAAAATAGTCCAGTCATCAAAGTAAACTTCTAAAAATTTATGTATGTATTCCTTAAAGGCGGAGATGACTACTCGGGAAAATATGGCAGGTGCATTCTTCAACCCAAAGGGCATGATAGTATACTGGAAGGATCCCATTTCGGTAGCAAAAGTTGTCTTATGTCGGTCCTCTGGAGCAATTCGGATCTGATGGTAGCCAGAAAAACCGTCGGTAAAAGAATACACTTCCTGACCTCTGACATTGTCGATCACTTCATCTGTAAAGGAGGTGGGAAAAGGGTCGTGCAGATAGGCATCATTGAGTTTCCTTAGATCGACACAGATTCGGATTTCACCCTTAGTCTTCTTCTCCTGGACGACCATAGGGCTGACCCACTCAGATTCTTCAACAGGTTCGATTATTTCTGCAGCAAGCATCTTATCCAACTCTAGCTTAACCTTTTCCTTGTATTTTGGATTCAATCTGTAAGGGCGCTGCTTCACAGGCTTCGGATCAGGATTCAGGGGGATCTTCATTACACCGATATCTCCCAAGATACCTTTCATTTCAGAGAACTTTGTCGGAAACAGATCTTGGTATTCGTGGAGTAGTTGAGTTACCTTGCTTACCATCTCGTCGTCCCAATAGTCGCCAATGGTAGCAAACTTAGGCTGTGCCTCGGATCCAATGTTAATTGTGCGCGTCTTCAAGGGTTGCGTCACTTCGGGAACTTCGACTGCCGGTCCATGGACGTCACAATATCCTTCTGACTCTGGGATATCAAGACGGCGCGGATCCTCTTCTTCGTTGACTATGAAGTTATAACATTCCAGTGTGAAGGCTTCTTGTGTGGCCCAATCAGGGTGATTTTCGGTCACTTCTTGATCGTTAAATACCTTAGTATTGATGACCCTGATAGCTGCGTCTAGGGCTGGACAGACATCATTAGTAGAAAAAGTATTGACAAAGCTATGAACAAGACAATCCCAACTGACAGTATCTTGGCGAAGTTCATCCTCCGCGTACCAGTTCTTCGCCAATGGTCCCAGCGTGTGCACAAATCTATGTACCCACTCATCCTGAGGAACATACTTCCATGCCTCGTAGCAGTTACTTAGGTGGTCCTGGGGGCAAGTTTTTCCATCAAACTTACTTCGCACCGTTGCCAACTGGTCTGAGAACCGCAGGCAAAGGAGCTTCTGACATGCTTCCCAGGTAGGGATCTGCTTCTTATGGCTCGTCCACCATCTGACTGCTGTGGCTCTGAATGCTGACTCTAGGGCCTCCATTATTTGTAGGTCAGGTATCTGAGCTGAGAATTGTGCAATAAACGGTTCAGGATCTATCGAACCATCATACACAGGTATATGTCGGGTTTGTGAGTCGACCCATCTGAGAGACTTGGTAAGGCAGGCATTGCTGCCCCTATGGTGCGCAGATAATCGGTGTTGCCAACTTTCTAATTCATCTTCAGAGTCCGTCATACAGGAGCTACCAGACTCCCATCCTGCGATCAGAGGATCAGCATAACCTTCGTCCTGCGCCGTGATAGTAGATATAGGTTCCACATCAGCCTGATGGTTATGGTGGAGTGGCTCAGTGTACCGTTCCCCTTGTGAAGGATCTAGGGGTAGGATGACCCTGAAGTCTTTCCCTTCGAAGACCATCTGTGTCTTCTTTAGGTTGATCACTGCGGCATTTTCCATTGCCCATTCAATTCCTAACAGGGCCGGGTAAGGGTTGTTGTCATCAATGATCTCAATTACTTCGAAGTCTGCGAAGGTACTGACTCCGTCAATATCTATTTGGAGATCCAGGAATCTTCCTAAAGGTACAATATTTTGCTAGTTGGCTAGCCTCAACTGTATAGGAGACCAGGCAAGGGTAGGTTTTCCCATTTGTTCCCAGGTTTGTTTGGTTAAAACATTGACATCGGGCCCCAAGTCCAGAATAACATTGGTCATATCATATGCCCTGATCTAAGCATTCAATCGCATTTCCCTGCTGGTCCTGCTGACTCGATGAACAGTTTTGTCCTGACCACAACTTTGCAAAGATTCGCAGGAAGCGATGACGTTCTGCAGCTCATTCAGAGTAGCTTGATTTCTTAAAAGTTTGAGGCAACTTTGCAAAAAGGTAGATAGTATACTTACTTTATCTAGCGATGCGTCGTAGGGAGGCGACTGGGGCTACGCAGGCGCGCTGGGTGGGCTAGGGCCAGCAAAATATTTCTTGGCCACCATGAATGTCTCTTTCTCTCTGATGATATCAAATGCAGGAATTTTCTCAGGAGCCTTACGAACTAGAGCTTCGACAGGGCGGTTTGGCGTTTTTTGGATATGTGTCGTAACTCCACTTCTTGTAATGACATTAATGGTTGCTGTAGGGTGGGGCTCCACAGAAATCATCTGGAGGCTCTGAGCAGGGGTAGTCTGTCGTGCCTGAATCTTAGCGATCAACTGGGGGCACTGCTCAATCATATGATCTACGGCGCGGCAATACCGACACGTCGTAGTGGGGTTCCGACAGTCGTGAGCCAAATGCCCGGCTTGGTTACAATTGTAACACACAATTTGGTTTCGGCCTCACCTGGCCATGCCTCCACGGCCTCCAGAGGTACCTCGTCCCGAGGCACCCCCCTGGTAACCATAACTATCGTTATTTGGGCCTTCAGTGTGCACCCGGTAGGCATCATAGGTGCGGCACTCCTCCTCATTATGACCTATAGATTTGCAACATTTACAGTAGGAGTTCCTAGGTCCCTGCCCATACCTTTGCAGCAGATAACAGTTCTCAGGTCGGTGCTGACCTGTCATTCTGCAAAGCTCACAATAGAGAACCTGTGGTGGAAAGGGGTTCGGTGCACCAGTCTGCAGGTACTTGTTTATTAGAGGGCACCGTTCCTTGTCATGACCTTCGGTCCAACATTGCGTACACCAAACCGCTTCGTGATCAGGTTTTCCCTTTTTCATCTCGCGAAGTTCTAGGGCCATCGCAGCTAACTGCGCTTAGATTTGAGCAATCCCAGAGTCATCTCTGACAGGGGCAGTCTCTAGTTTCATTGTGATTTCCAGAGCCTCTTGCTGGTCAGCAACCTTCTGTTGCATGAGTGGAGTTCGGATATGTGGTAACAATGCTGCAATAAACCATTCCTTGTGCTGCGCAGGACTAATGGTAAAGCTGACTTCGTCCAGTAGAACTTTGAATCTCTGGTCAAAGTCCCAGACTGATTCGCCTCGCCGCTGTTGAATCTCCTTGAGTTCAGTGATGCTCTGCGACTCCAATTTAGGCTTCTTAAATTATTTGATTATGGCCGCCTTGATCTCACCTAAAGTAGGGCTCTGAGTGCTGGAAAATTTCATGAACCATGTCAGAGCCCGGTCCCGAAAAGATGTAATGAGCTGCGCAGCTCGCACATCCAGATCTGTAATTTTCTTCGTGGTCCATACCGCTTCGCAGAGAAACCAGAACTGTTCTGGGTCTTCGGATCCCGTGCCTTTAAAGATGGGGAGTTTAATGTCATCAACGAGGTGGGCCATGGAGTTTCTGGGGGGGTTGGGAGGGGGGCAGGCGGTGGAGGGGGGGGGGATTTATGGGGGCAGACTGGCCTGTGGCCGGAATACTCGAACTTGGTTGACTCTCAGACTGCGATGGAATTTCAGGGGTAGCGGAGCGGCGTTGCGGGGTGACCGGAGGGTTTCCAACCGAAGGGTCGTCTTCGAAATCTGACTCTTTAGGGTTTACAGGGGTAGACGTGGTAACCTGACTTAAGGAAGAGGGGTCAAAATTTCGCTTATACCTTTTTCTGTTTCGCAGCAACCCGCTTTGCTCGTCGAAGAAAGTGTCACTTGCAAACATATGTTAGTACGACTAAACTAATAGTCTGATTCAAACAGCAATATACCCTTTTCGGCCAATAGTATTTTAATCCTTAAGCTTAATAAATTCAAAAACTTACCACGGGAACCTTTGAAAAACTGCCGTTCGGCTTCGCTGAAAGAGGTGCTCGTGTCAATGGCAAGCTCTGTGACAAAGGCTTCCAACGTTCGCGTCGTCCAGAAGTCAACAGCGCGGGATATCTCATTGTTCACGTGTTGCACAAGATTGGCCCTTGTGGGGGTCCACACAGGAATCCGTCGAACTTGAAAGTTCGTCCTCCTCTCTGTTAACCTAGACAGCCACTGGTGCAACTCTATGTGGATACTACCAAAAAAAATTTCATAAGCATCACAAAAAACATACCTTTGTAAAAATTCACTTGCACTACACCGCGGATTGGCGTTCTCTTACTGTGCAAATTTCAAACAGATCTCAGCAAACCAATCACTGATTTCCTTCACAGAGGGCCTCCAGAACATAGCCCTTGAGGTACAAGGTAAACCCCTCTTGAGCAGGTACTGAGTTCAACCGGCAACGGAACCAATTTGTTGGGAAATAGGGCAAACCCGGGTTTAAACCTTTTGTGTCGCACCAACAAAAGACCCACGGTGTTGGCCCTTTCGGCAACAACCTGTGCACAGGTTGCAGTCTCACCCGAAATAGCTATGGGGTGCCACAGAATCAGGTTTCTGCAAGCCGAGAGGGAGATTACTGTACCTTAGCCTTAATAATCTTATTAAACAATACTAGAAAGCTTTACCATTCATTTACATACAACTTCGCGGATTAATAAACAGTCGTTACTTGCTCAACCCACTACAGGGAATTCACAGCGAAGCTAAATATTAACAGTGATCTAATTTATCAGATGTATACAGTATTAATGCATAAAAGATAACAGAACAGAAACATCACAAGAAACCACAACACCAGATATAACGTGGTTCACCCCCAGTGTAGGGGCTACGTCCACAAACTGTGTTCTATTCAACTTGCTACAAAAACCACAGTTTGATCTGCGCACTCAGCTGCAGATCCTTTCAGTCCTCAAAAATCCGCGCACACAGCAGTAGGCCCCTGCGCACACAGCTGCAGGATTTTCCTTACAATCTTCTTTACAAAACCCTCTGCGCACACAGCTGCAGAGGTCGTCCACGCACACAGCTAGGACTTAACCTTCTTCCACAAAACCAATCTTAGCTTTGCCTTAATCTTTCTTTCATCATAAAACCTAACCTATCTTCTTTACACAAGCGCTTATTTATACTGCGCATTTTTACAAAACCATGGTCTTAAACCATGGGCACCCAAAAACCCTAAACCCTGGATTTAAACCATGGGTTTATTACAAAAAAGAGGCTTTTGACTTACCCTGACACCCCTAAGACTATTTTGACCCATAACTCCGCTTACAAATTTTCTAATTAACCGCAGAGTTACCCAAACATGGAGTATGCGCCCCAACATTTACTCTCAGCATGACCTATAGAGGCTAAGAGTTTTGCCACGGCATGACCACTAGAGGCTGGGTGCATGACCACCAGAGTCTGGGTGACTAGGTCCAACCTGACTAAAAGAGGTTGCCATGTTGAAAATATTCAAGATGTTCAAAAATGGGATGACCATGAAACCAAAATCTTTGCGCCTCCACGATAGAAGGGAATTTATAAGTAAGGCGGTCTCCCTCACAAAGCTTGCAAGGGAACTTGGGCTTGTGTTTTGAATGGGTAGTCTTTTCAACATTGTCAACATGACTCATAGTAGCTGATGGATTGTTTTTAGCATGAACCATAGAGGCTGAGAGGCTACCCCCAACATGACTTGTATAAGCTGAGAGACTAGGTCTAACATGACTTGCATAGGTTGGATAGGAACCACTAGCAAGGACAACAAAGGCTGAATGGTTAGGATCAACATGCTTTGCAGCAGTTGACTGTGTGCCCCCAGCATGAAATGCAAAGGATAGGTGGTGAGGTTTAGCTTGAGTTGCAAAGGTTGAATGGGTGCCCCCTTTCTTATGTGCATTCTTCCTATTCCTCCTTCTTTTACTCCTTTTAGATTGTCGGTTACTAGTATCAGTACTTTCATCGCATGAGGTAGAAGGAGGAGAAGAAACAACTACAGGTGAAAGGGAGGCTATGTTTTGATGCCCTTGATATAAGGAGGTTACTTGAGAAGCATCAGGAGCATTTAGGACAGTTTGAGTGGAAAACAACCACACTGGTAGCCCTATGGTGAATCCAAGAAGATTCAAGGTGGCCATCAAAGGAACAGCAACATTCCCTGTGAGAGGAATAGAACAAGGAGTTCCCAGCATGGGGATCTCTTGGTTGGTGTTCAAAGGGGTGTTCACCATAGTTTCAAAGTAGGAGACAAAGTCTGAGGTTGAAAAGCAACCAAAAGTACAAAGCACACACCTAAAGGCACACTAAGTACAGACAAACCACACAGCACTCACTAAAAAATTACTAAAGCCAAACAGACAAACATGTATAAGATACGCTTTCCAAAAGAAATTCAAGAGAGAGTTACTTGGCATCCCTATAAATGTTCTTAGGCACAAGCAGAGGAATCACCCACCGCCCTCCCACACTTTCTACTGGGGTTACCTTCCAAGCCCGTCTAAGGTCAACCAGAAATAGCCTTCTGGTGTACCTGTGTATGAACCCTAGATGTCAAAGAGACTAAAGGCTACCTTAACTATATTGAGAGTCTAGGGGGACAGTCGCAAGCTTGGTTTGTATGCATGGATAGGGTAGCAAAGCCCGAAACCCTGTCTAAGATAGAATCCCCAGATGCGCAAAAACCTTGGTCTACACTTTGGCAAGGAATCGGAGGGTTATCTCCTCAGTCCAATCCTCTACGCGGCCTCGTGCTTAACTCCCGTTTGAGAGGAGATTCCCAGATACAATCAACATAGAAAATGTTTTACCTATTTATTGGCCAACTACGTCTGAATTTAAACACTTGTGGGGATTTTAAACTCCCTATCCCACAATTCTAGCCCGAGCTAGTTGGTGTATGACCCTATAAAATAAAACTTACTAATAATTTTTAAATTATATCGTTTATTTTAAGGATATTTTTAGTTAGAGGGTAAATGGCGTGAAACTTATGTGGTGTTTTGACTCAAAGTTGAAACAAAATCACTAAGCAAAGAGAAATGAAATGCAAAAAGCAAAAACTATTCTCTTTTTCTTTTTCAAATAGAAACTTGAAAGCCACAAAATAACAAATTCTTGTTATTTTTTCAAAAACAATGATATGCCATGCAATATAAATTAAAAAACTAATCTACATGTCTACATGCATATAAAGCAAACATGTGTTTTTTTCTTTTTCTTTTATAAATGAAAAAGAAAAAACAACCTATCAACTAATGCAAGCAAGTACTGTAAGCAAAGCAAATAGACAACTACTCTACACCCCACAAACAAACCCTAGGTTTCCCTAAAGTTGGAAGGCTCACAAAGGTAAACAAGCCAACAACTTTGGAGTCAAGAGACCGAGCAATAAGACTGACATAAACAAAGTTCAATAAGTCCTAAGAATCAATCTAAACCTGCAAACAGAGGCTACTCAGTACCTTGTCCAACAAGGTCAAGCCAAAGCAAGAGGTGTGGGGGAAGGCAGCAAAAACAAGTTCAAAGACTTGAAAGAGACTTACAATATAGAAAAAGAGCACCTAACAGAGATAAAACAACCTCTCAAGATTCATGCACATGCAGAGGACCCTTGAAGACCCTAAAAAATGATGAAAGAACACAAATTCAGGTGCATACGTGGGTTTCCTTAAGGCAGGTCACGTATGATATGCGGGTTTCAGGTAGTGTAAGTCACGTATACAACATAGACATGTGACTATTTAGCCTGAAATTCACGTATGGATGACAAAAATCACAAAGCGGGTTAAAAACTGACCTCGGAAGCAGGAAAGGTGTTCAAACAGACTCAAAAGATGTTCCTAACTTGTAAGAAGGACCTGAAACTTTACAAAAGGCTAAAAGAAATATAGAGAAACCCCAAATAGACAAGGCTCTCCCCAATGGAGTCGCCAGTTCTATTGTAAAGGAAATTTTCCTATGGCTAAGGTTTAATAGGCCATCAACGTACTAGGGTTGAAAGGTGGATTCAAATGGTTCTGCAAGCAAATATAAACAAGATTCAGAGATTAGAATGGTCCATACCTTAACAAATGAAGGTTGATCCATGTAGCCCTTCAATCCTCTTCTTACTCCTCTTGCTCCTCTTACTCCAAGCGACCTGCAAAACGAATTATACCTTCCTCAAGCCAATATGACCACATATAAAGCATTGATAATCAAATAAACATGAAATAATGATCTAACTAACATCATCATATGATCATAAACAAAGATTCAATCACACATTGAACAATAATTTGGGAAGAAGAAGGACATCACATCTTTATTAATCTTGAAAACANCCAAGTTCGGCACCTCACGAAACCTTGATCTAGTTCTGCTGCTTCTCTTCTTCAAGGAACTCAGCCTCCAATCTCTGCAACATAAGGAGAAAGCTTCTAGGGCAAAGGTGTGGGGAAAGAGATATCCAATTCCTCTAGCATAACAATGCAAAGATTCAATTCTCCTCTCATGGACCTCCCTACCTCTATTTATATACTTAATGAAGAGTTAGGGTCGAAGACAAAGTAGTTACAACTGAAGGAGTCAGTTGCATAACTACCCAAACGACCCGAATTTCAAAATACGTATTTTTTGAAATTTTTGGGAGGAATATGTGGGTTACAGAGACAACAGTCACTTATTCAAGAAGTATATGTAGCTTGCAATGCAAAAATTCATGTATTTAAGCCGTACGCGAGTATTAAATATGTCAAGTCATGTACGTGCATGGGTTTCCTTAAGGCAACTCACATATGCATAAAACAATATCATTTTTAGGATACTTGTAGGCATTTTCAGACTTTGATGTCTTCAAGAAAGTTTTATCTAACAGAGATACCTTTACAACAGTGCAGAGATTAGGTCAAATGGAGTTATAGAACGAAAGATATGGATCCTCCAATTTAGGTTTCTTTTAAGTGACTTTTAGTGACTTTTAGTGACTTTCATGAAGTGTCTACATGCGACGGAATCATGGGAAAGTGGTCATAGGAAGAGATGTGTCATTTTGAGCCATAACACCTTCCATGAAGAGGATGGATTTAAGACACACACACACACATATGTATATATATATTAAACAATAATAATTTTTAAATGATTCTATAGAAAGACAAAAATAAATCCATGTGATTTTTATGGGTGATTACATTTATAAAACTTAGCAAATTTAATTACGTGCTCTTTAAAAAAAGGGATGTTGAGTCTACAAGGATTGTAGATTTTTCTCATGGCATACATTTATTAATGGGTTTAAGTTCTTATGAGATGTTATGAAAATATGCACTATAACCACTTTGATAACTCCAACCTCATATGTGATGTTTACTTGTGATTTAAAAATGATTCAATAGGGGTGATTTTTCATATATTCTTGTTATTACAGTTGTATACATACTTGCTTTTCTTTTCAATCTTGTTTATGTGAGTGAACATTATGAATAATTTTTTTCGAAGATGACAAAATCTATCACAAATTAGTTGTCAAACTAGAAGTGAGGATAGTCATCATATACTACTATCCGCAAATGCTAGTTTACTCATTGCAGTTATTCAAGGAAAATTACGTCATTAACTTGTTTCCTTACATCAGAGGAAAACAAGCTCTTAGCCAATCATAAGTAGTTTTAGATCTTACTCTAGGATTGAAAGAATGGTTATAGTTGGTGTAAATAACTAAAAGCAAGAAGACCAAGAATAACCAAAAATCAACAAGATGTCATAAAAAGGCACAAACCAAATCGATATTGTATACACCAATAAAGTACATTTATAATACAATATCCCATAACCACCTTTAATGGTCCATATAACTACTCATATTCAAACTAAGATAATACTAAGGTTATTTAGGACTTTATTGTTAAAGTAATACTGCTGACAACCCACCCTTAGTCGTAAGTCCTTACAAGTGTACCAGCTAGCAACAAAGACTAGTGCAAAAGTTGATAACATATTGTAATCTTGAATCTGATACTCATGGTATAAAATATCATGAGTGTTGATGAAGATATGCCTAACAAAAATACCAAAAGTGGATGGTGAAAACCAAATCTGGAGAACTCATTGTGCAACAAATGAGCCAAATATCCTCCAAGTGTTTACTTATGTGAACCCAAAACTGATAAGAAAAAATCCTAATAAGAAGTGAATTGGATGCAAATCCAACACATCCCATATATTGAAAATCCCTAACGATCCAACATGCCAAGAGAACACAGAATGTTTGTTTGTCCTTTGCAAGGTAAAAAGAACATCTCTGTGAAGTTTGAATACTATGAAGTGAATAAATGTGTTTACAAAATGACTCTCAATATACTCAATAATCCAACTGATCGGAAAAGTGTTTATCAACATATATATGATGTATCCTATATAAAACATGTGTATGAAAACATGTGAATGAGTCATAATCCTTCCAAGAATCTCCTAAGAAGTAAACCAATTGAACCTTTGTTACTACTCCAAATATTGATGCCAAAATTCCATCAAATGTGTTAAATAATCATATAGGTAACAAAGTAACATAATCCTCATATGTCCAAGAATCCCCTAAGAAGTAAACTGATTGAACCTTTGTTACTACTCCAAATATTGATGCCAAATTTGCATCAAATGTGTTAAATAATCATGTAGGTCACAAAGTAACATAATCCTGATCTGTCCACAAATGCCAAAATGTGGAAAACCATGTCTCCAAACCAAGATCCTGGAAATCCATCAAAATATCACCAAAATCCTGAAAATCTTGTCCAATCAAACGCTCTATGTGAGTGATATGTCCCAACAAATCATCTAACTGCTTGTTAGTTCATCATATTCCATTACCTTGTCCTAAACTAATCCTTGATCCATCATCATTTATGGAATCCTCCATCCCATCTTCCAGTAATCTTTGATCCATCATCAAATCATGTGGAGCAAATCCATCAATATAAATTGATTATCCTAAATACATCATATCCCGCAAAAACACTTAACCAAATTTGAAAGTTGAAGTATCATATCATTAATATATTCCCCCATGTTAATTGAAAATTGAGAAGTCATTGGACTTGTAAATCCACAATATAACCCCCCTAAAAGTGGAAAATGGTAATCATACTATGTTTTAGTGAATTCTAGGGATTTGATTTGTAGCTCAAAATACTACATCAAGTGGGCCCCAATCATGCCCTATATTATCAAATTATGAATAAAATAATTAAGGTTTATCTGTTGTATATATATCTTTGATTTTGCATATACCTATGAATGAGTCTGATGATAAGATCACTCCAACAACTTGGCTTCCAAATTCTAGCACCAAGAACTTGACCATTCAAAACATTACCTACAATTTTCTTTGAATATTTGGTCACTTCCAACAACTTTATGAAATTCATTTGGCTTCCCAAAAATAGTACATGGCTAAATATCAAAATGCTATAATTCATGATGGCCAATTCAGTGAGAATGTTGGCATTCTTTAGGTACACTATCTAAATTAAGAAGATCATGTCAAACATCCTCACCATCATCATCATCCGTATCCTCCTCCTCCTCATCATCATCATAAATTCTTAGGTACTTCATCTAAATTACTATCAATAGTATGTCTCTTCAAATTATCATCCAGAAAACACACAAACTTCACATGTTTGGAGTAATCATAAATGTGAAAGAAATACATCTTTGACGTATAATATGCTAAGCCATTTTTTTTTGTTGAAGTGCAACTGTTCCCAAGGTCTGATTCTCATTTCCCCATTTTTGTGACATATGGATCATCGTATTATCCATTCAGTCCCTATGGTTTTAGTGAAAATTTCATTAAATGTTTGGGATTGGATTTTGAAACAAGGCAATTAATTAGAAGTAGTAATTAATATTTCCTAATGTTTGAAGATGCACTTTGGATCAATTCTTTTTTATGAATAAGTTTTTATTTTAATAAAATAATGAAGACAATGGGCCATGAGGGAAAATTAAGAGGATAAGGTTTGACCAAGGAACCTTGCAAAACTAAAAGAGAAATCATATTATCTTGTAAAAGAAGAAAGAAAGGATAAAGCACCTTAAAGTTGGAAAGTTGGGAAAACAAGGAAGCAAGATAAAGCAGTGAAAGATAGAATAAAGAAGGAAGGCAGAAAATAAGTACAAATCAAGAAAGCATGATAAAGAAGGATAAAGGAATAAAATAAAGATAAAATAAGACAAAATCAAAAAACTAGAATAAAGAATGAATAAAAGTAGGATAAAGCATTAAAACAGACCAAAGTAGTAAACGAAAAAAGAAAAAAGAAAATATTGGAAAGAAATCAAGTCCTATATTCCTCATGAGTTCACACTAGCCTAGAAGACTTTCTAAACAATTTAGCGCACTCTATAAAAGAAGAGGAGTGCACCACTTTCATATCTTTTGATAGTTTCTGTTTTGCATTGACAATCATTGTACTACTCTGACTTGGGAGATGTGACCCTAGTCCTAGCTAGGATATGTGATGATGCTATTGAGAGGATGATGGAATTCATCCATTTTCATTGAGTTGTATTTAAGGTTTCGAAGCAATTAGAAATTAAGCTTGAAGATCATAACAAGACAATTAAAGCCATAGAATGAATCCTCCTATTCTTCTTCTTCTTTCTTTATATTCGAAATAATTCTATGAAGAATTCAAGCATACGATGTAATGATGAATCGTTTGGTCATCCCATATGAATTCCATGTCTAAATTTGAACTATCTGTATTAGTTCTGAATTTTTATCAATACAGGAGTTGGCTTTTCTACAGTTGTTTCCAAGACCCTTCCTAGATTTGCATAGAAATAAACTAGTCTTCAATAAACTTTCAATAAATGAACTTATGCATAATGAATTCGATTGATTTCTATTCATATAATTATTTAATATCCTAATGAAAATTATACAAGACTCATATAGCCAATTTTATATCCTTTGAGTTCGTTTGGAAGATCCTGAATCTAGACTAGCTGAGTTGTCCCAAAGTAATCCTAGCTATAGTTTTCCTCTTAAATTGTATCAAACTATTCCTAAAACTCTGTAGTCTACCTGTTCCAATATCAAGGATCTATTTTTCATATGATGGAGCTCCCAATATCCTCTAATTAGACGTTAGCCTCATTGATGCTCGAAACCTAAATGGTACCAATGCTTTGTGCAAAGGAACCTTGAAATTTTGCAAAATATTTGAAAGAATTCTTATATAATGAACTTGTGATATTTTTTGCAGATCCATCCCCTGAGTGCTTATGAACTTGATAAGAATTTAGTGTTGTTTTGAGAAAAACTAGTCAATCCCAGTGCATTTCTAGCACCTAGTTTGAGTCTTTCTGATTGATTCCTTGTGTTAGAGTTGATATCTATTGAATTATTATTTGGGGATAATACAATGGTATCAGATCACTTTCCTCTACTCCTTTGGAAAGTAAAACTCTTAGTTGAAAATATGTTGCATATTACACTTTCAAGTTTGCATTCATGAAGCTAGTCCGAGTTATTGAATAATACTGTGAACAATATGAAGAAGAAGAAGAGGTCATCTACATAAACTGAGGCCTACCAAGAGTTGAGTATGATGACTTATATAATCAATAATATAGATAATAAATCATGCATGATCATCCAATGGTTAATAAAAACTTGGAAAAGATGATAGAAGTATGTGAAAACATGACCCACTCCTACCAGGAGTATCTAGAATTGGGAAAGGAGATTTGTGAATCCTTGACATTCAAGGATTATGTCCATCTCAGTTATGGATTTTGGCTCAAGGATGGATATGAGGAATCATTGAAGATCATAAAACCATTGAAACAATAAGAGACACCTAAGTAATAGCACAAACCATCACACGAATATTTCCAACTATAAAAACAACTTCAATCAGATCCTACACTCTATTTTGTAGAAGATGAAATACAAAGGTATAATCAAAATTATGATTTATACACTAATCACTTTACATTGAATCCCCTTGAAGTACCTTCCACTCCATACAATGAAATTGAAATGGAAAATCACTTGTATATAAAAGTGATATCCTATGGATAGATTTGCTCCAAGAAAAGAAAGAAGAAGAAGCTAAATCACTTGAGCAGAATGAAAGAACAAATCAACCATCCATAGTCACTAAAAGGAATGATGATCCACCTAAAAGTAAAGTGGATGAAGAGGAATAGGCCCATATGGAGGAGTTCCAATCATTTTCAAGTGATTGCAAGATATAAGAAGAGCTAGTTCCTACCATAAATGATGCAGAAGTTCAATCTAGAGGTGAAGGAATAGAGGCAGATGAAAATCTGGACCTAGATAGGAGAACATCCACTGATGGGTGCTCAAGTCTCTATGTTGGTGACATAGAGATAAATTTATAGGATTTTGCTACAAGAAATCATTCCCATGTGCAAGAATATGTAGAACTTGCAACAAGAGAAGAAGGACAAAGATAAAATTTTCAGTCACCACCCAAGCTTCATCATAAAGTTGATCCAAAGAAGGAAGAAGAGGATTTTTATCCTCCAGAGCCACACTTTCCTACAAGGCCTTTGAATATGAGTGAAAGGAATATCCATGAGGATTTGAGCACTTTACATGACACTATTTCTTTGGTGTCAAATTCTTGTTGGAGACTTGCATCAATGGAGGAGCCATCTTCTATTGAAAACCTAGAGAAGATGTGGAGGGAAATACCCACATGAAAGGTAACTTTAAAATTTTATTTTTGATAGAGATAATCTTCTTGAGATTTTGAATATGTATCATAGTTATTAATTGGAACATGAATATGAGATTATAAATCTCACTCTTGAGTTGGAGACCACCCATGATTCTTTGAAAATTACTCATAGTGCACTTTGGGAATCTGAAATTCAGATTGAACAGCTTCATGAGAAGCTAGGGAGATCATGTTACTAGATCAAAGGAGGAATATCATGTGATTTTGGTACATGAGGAACATGTTTATTTTCACATGTTTGAGGAGGATCGAGCATTTGATTTTCCATTTGGAGGAAGTCACACCTTCATGGAGGAGGTTGAGAAGCACACCATTGACAAACCAACTAGTAGAGGAGTGCATGCATCTACTTGCTTGGTGGATGAGAGTTACAGAGGATTGGTTCATAGTTCTTCATCCTACAGTTCTATTTTAGCCACATCAACTGGGAATGAAGATTCGGTGAAGGGATTCTTTCTCGTAGTATCACATGAGGGTCAAGAGGCTCCCACAGTCTCTATTGATGATTGTAGGATCATACCATGTGATGTGACAAGCACACCTATATTTCCTTAGAAGGACATTGAAGAGTCCTTAGCTATGGGAGATATAGATTAGAAAATTTCATTTGAATCAATAAACGAACTTTGATTATCTATTCAAGGATCTAGTAGATAAACATATCACTAAATTGGCGAATCAAGGATGCACTAAACTTGATTGCATGGGTAGAGAATGGTTTTTCATGCATTCCTTGAAAGGAATACCTCATGATATGCTTATATGGAAATAATGTTTTCTTTAAAGAAGGTGGTTGATTACATCTTATATGAATCAACAAACAAAAGTGAATATTCATCCATTGATTGGGTGGATAGAGGCATCATGGAAATGAAGAATTTGGGAGGTAAAGGTTTATCTTGTTTCTCTAATGATCTTTTTACTATAACTTACATTGTCTTGACAGTGAGCAGCAACAAGGATATATTTTTCAGCCATTAAATGCCTCTAGTACACATGCAAATGAGGATTGGGTGTGCAATTGCATGGAAGGAGTTTTTTGAAGAATTGGAAGTGCTGAGATTCAAACATGGTTATGGAACCATGGCATCCTTTGGAATGCCAAGTTGTTCCAGATGACTAAGATGTCAAGTGGAAGGATGCATAAACCATGGGATCCAGGAATTACATGGATTGACAGAGTGTTCCTGATGGTATGTGTGTTTGCGGGAATTAAATATATTCAGTGGGATCCAGGAGGGCGAGATAGCCTTCATTTCCAGAATTCCATCGATGAGGAGAAATGTTTTTATTTCCTACATGAAGAATCATATGGTGGATGGAATCAATACTCTCCTTAATGGTGGGTTGGGATTTTTCATGAGGCTTTTGGTGGAGACACTAAGAAGTGTAGAGTAGGGAGTAGGAGGCACTTCCTCAATATGAGATTTGCTTGGTATCCTATGATCATCTTTGGTCTCAACTATTTCAGATGGAAGATTCATGTAGCAAAATGTGGGATAGATACACCTCTCAAGAGGGAAGAGATGCATAAGGTTAATTATTCTCCCAAAATTTATATTCACTTTTCCCATCATCACCATAAAATCTTGAATGATTTTTTTTGCAAGAAACATCTCCTTGTTGCCATTATGAACATTCTAGATTTTTTATGCATGCGAATTGGCATGGCGAGTGCACCTATGGATTCACCATATTACATGAGAAGAGACTATATCAATCACTTTGGTAAACTTGTGTTCATTCTATTTGATTATATTTTGGTGCATTATAGGGCGTTCAAGGAAGTGAACTTTTGGTTTGAATGATATGTCATGAATTTAGGTAAAGAAACCGTTACATACCAATATGTTGAACATGAAGTTGGAAGGATAGAGATATTTCATTTTGGTCCTATGATTGAACATGGTAAGGAAGATGCACCATGTAGAGATTCATTCCAATTCATAACATATATGGTTATCCAAGAAAGTAAATAAGTTTCATGTGGAGATGAGGACTATTGGAGAGTTTTCAAAGGAGTGAAGAAAGTAATCAAAACTTGTTCAATGTTTTCCACACCTAGTTTCACTCCATCATTTGTGCTTAGGGATCTATGGAAATGACTCAATGATGAGGGACTGAATTATGATCGTTCATAAAATATCATTGAAGTATACCTTATGTACAACACATATCCTCTTTTGCATAGGAATGAAAGTTTACCAATGCACAATTATTTCCATCCTAAGTGTTTCAAGAAGAGGTTGGTCATTCTGCATGTTTTTTTCAAACTCAAGCCAAATCTTGCAACACAATTAGACATGGATTATTTTGAAAGTAAGGTCATTCATGAGTTGATGGCGAAGAATGAAAAAAAAAGACTTCAAAATGATTCATCTTTGAAGGAGATGAAGTTGAAATGGTGTATGCAAGAACTTGCAAAGTTTGTGGAAAAGTGTCTCAATGTTTCATCATTCATATTTTCCCTTGCTTCAAGACAAACAAGTTTTGGTAGGGAAGAACTATCATGTCCCAATTTTGGTGACATGTGAATCATCCTATTAGCTATATAGTCCCTATGGTTTTAGGTGAAATTTTCATTAAATGATTGGGATTATATTTTGAAACAAGGAAATTAATTAGAAGTAGTAATTAGTATTTCCTAATGTTTGAAGATGCACTTCGGATAAATTAGTTTTTTATGAATAAGTTTTTTATTTTAGTAAAAGAATAGAGACAATGGGCTGTGAGGGCACATTATGAGGATAATTTTTTACCAAAGGAACCTTGCAAAAATAAAGGAGAAAGTATCTTATCTTGCAAAAGAATAAAGAAAGGAGAAAGCACCTTAAAGCTGGAAAGCAAGAAAAAGAAGGAAACGAGATAAAGTAGTGAAATATGGCATTAAGAAGGAAGTCAAAAAAGTAGTACAAAGAAGGAAAGTAGTATAAATCAGGATAAATACATAAAAGCGGGATAAAACAGGCCAACAGAAGAAAAGCAAAAAAAAGCAGGAATAAAAGCATGATAAAGCAATAAAGTAGAACAATGCAGTAAAAGCATAAAGAAAAAAGAAAAGATTGGAAAGCAAGCAAGTCCTATATTCCTCGTGAGGGTGCACTAGCCTAGATGACTTGATCAAAAAGTTAAATCACTCTATAAAGAAAGAGGAGTGCACCACTTTCATATCTTTTGACATTTTATTTCTTTGCATTGAGAAGCATTGTGCTACTTCGGCTTGAGAGATGCACCACTAGTTCAATTTGGGAGATGTGCCCCTACTATTGAGAGAATGATATAATTAATACATTTTCATTGAGTTGTATTGAAGGTTTTGAATAATTCAGCAAGCAAGTTTGAAGACCAGAAGAAAACAGTTCAAGCCACATAATGAATCATGTTATTCTTCTTCTTCTTTCTTTATATTTTCAATCATTCTATGAAGAAATCAAGCATGCGATGTAATGATGAAGCCTTCGAGAATCCAATATGAAGTTCATATATTATTCTGAACTAATTTTATTAGCTCTGAAGTTTTATCAACAAAGGAGATGGTCTTTTTGTAGTTGTTTCCAAGACCCTTCTTAGATTTGCATAGAAATTGACTAGTCTTCAATAAACTCTCAATAAATGAAATTTTTCATAATGAATTGAAATACTCTCAATTCTTAGAGTTATTTAATACCCTAATGAATATAATACCATACTCATATATCCAATTCAATTACCTTTGTTCGTTTGGAAGATCCTGAATCTAGACTAGTTGAGTTATCCCAAAGTAATTTTTAGCTAAAGTTTTTCTCCAAATTGTGTCAAACCATTCATAAACCTCTCGATTCGACCCATGCCAATATCATGGATCTATTTTTCATATTATGGGGTTCCCAAGATCCTGGAAGCTTCAGCCTCGCTTATGCTCGAAGCCTAAATGGTCGCAATGCTTTGTGCAAAGGAAACTTGAGATTGTGCAAATACTTTGAATGAATTCCGACCTAATGAACCTATGATATTTTATTCAAACCTTTCATGACCACTTTTCATATCCATCCCCTAAGTTTTTATGAACTTGACAAGAATCCAGTATTGTTTTGAGCAAAACTAATCAATCTTAGTACATGTCTAGCACTTAGTTTGAGTCTTTCTGATTGATTCCTTGTGTTATAGTTGATATCTCTGAATTCTTATTTGGGGATAATACATTGATATTATGTTTTTTATCATCAAAATGATAATCTTCTACCACAGTGTCTTCATCCAATATATTTTTTTGTCTCCTTAATGTCTTCATCAAATATCATTATTTGATTTAGAGTTGTATGATGCTTGCTATCCTCTTGTTTGCTAATCAAAAGATTAGGGATGTCCTTTATAATGCTCGATATCCTATTATTGTAGATACATTTTTGCGAGTCTGAATACTTTGATATGTACAAGCTATTAGTACTCACTAACTTTATAGTTATTCTTAGGGTAATGGCCTTGAACGCAGTGAGGTAAAGTATTGTAGTAATGAAGACACTGAGGCAATAGAAAATATATTGGTTGATATCTTCTTGCAAATTTTCATCAAAGTCTTTGAAACCCTTTATGGTCTCAATCTCAGCAAATAGTATGGTTATTTCGGGATTGATATTCCATTGAGGAAAGTATTTTTCTTTAAAAAGTTGTTGTTTACAAGAGTAACATCGCTGAAATATATTCTATACGCATCAATTCATCGTTATTTTTCATTTTTCTCTTCTATGTAATGAGATTAAATAATGTATAAAATACGACCACGAGATTACGTGGAAAGATTATGTCAACCATCTATTCATCTTTGAACATGGAAAAACCTTCTCAAACCACTATAATAAAAAATCAATATTCACTTATGCTTTCATTCAAAACAAATTTCAACTTTAAAAAAAGGTCTTTTTAATACCATATTCATGGCAACAAATACATAAATTTTTGGTTCGCATAATCCATCTTTTCCATAAATATTATGACCAAACCCATGTTTATTTTCACATATATAAAAATGTTGAATACTTATTTCTTCTATCTTTTTCTAGAAATGGTGAAAATAAATATTTATTTTCACATATATAAAAATGTTAAATACTTATTTCTTCAATCTTTATCTAGAAATTAAGAAAGTCAAAATTGATTTTGCCAAATATTCGTGTCACTATCACAACATAACACTCAATCATCAAGCCACCATGTTTTTCACTCAACAAAAATGCCCTTTAAAAAGTTAATGCTATCATACCAATAAACATAAATAATAAACATAACCATACTTTTCACTCAACAAAAAAGGCCCTTTAAAACATTAATGCTCTTTGATACCGACAGACATAAATAATAACAATACCAATATTTGTAACACCAATAAACTACATTTATAATAAATTATCTCATAACTATCTTGAATAGTCCAATACAGTACATTTATCATAAAACATCTCATAACCATCTTTCTGAACATATACAAACCAAAATCATAATAACAATACCAATAGAGGTAACACCAATAAAATACCTTTATAATAAAACATCTCATAACCCATCTTTATGAGAATCTGCAAACCAAAATCATAATAACAATACTAATAAAGGTAACACCACTAAAATATGTTTATAATAAATCATCTCATAACCACTTTTAATGGTCCAATAAATACATTATAATAAAATATCTCATAACCACCTTTCAGATCATATGCAAACCAAAACATATTGAAGTGATAACCATCTTTTTACAGCATATGCAAACCAAAATCATAATAACAATACCAATAGAGGTAACACCACTAAAATACGTTTATAATAAATCATCTCATAACCATCTTTAATGGTCTAATAAGTACATTTATAATAAAATATCTCATAACCACCTTTCAGATCATATGCAAACCAAAACATATTGAAATGAATTATGACTTAACTATCAATTTTTAGAAGTAATATTCCTATTAATAATCTATAATATGATTAATTTAACTCATTTTCTATGTTTTCTACCTATCAATATATGAACATGTGATGTGAAGTTAATTATAATAATACAAAGAAGCTAATTATTTTCCACTCTCACTCCACTCCCAATGGTTTCCCAAGAGGTCCTTATTTCATCATTTTATGTTTCACTCTATTTTGCAATTTTATATTTTTCTCAGAGCGGTAATGTCTAAATGGATTCTAATCTTATGCCCATCTATAAATTATTTACTGTAAATTTGTCCAAGGTGACAACCTTATAATACTGACTCGATGTTCTGACTTTTCAAATTTAGTCAGGAAGATTGGTTTGACTCAGTCATTAGACTCAAGTGTGTGTCCTCAAATGATCGACAAATGAAGCGTTTCTTTGGAAATTGTGAGTGAACAGATTAAATGAGAGTCTAGAACCTAGGCAAATCAAAGAGATACCAAATAGTTATAATGATATCGTCTCAAGTGTTTATATAAACTAGTGTTACGTAGTAGCATGTAATTGCTAAAATAATTATGTTGATAGACGTTTTTATTAAAGATTTGGTGTGGATTATAATTTATGATTTTTCACCTATATACAAGGATGAAATAAGTGTACTATTGAGATTGATTTTATGGGACTCATTGAAAATTTGAAATAAACATTTATATAAAAAAAAGAATATAAAAAATAAATGGTAGCTAATGAATGGATAACTGGTAGTGATGCATGCATAACTCATAGTTGATGAATAAATAACCAACGGTTCATGGGAGTTAACTAGAAGAATGTGAGAGAATATATATAGTTGATAAATGGATAACATGAAGAATGTTGGTGATAACATATAGCTAGGAATGAATAACTCAGAGTTGAACCCGTTTAACTAGAAGAATATGAGGAATAAAAAAAATCCAAACGTCCTTCCATTCCATTGCCATCTTTCAACTATTTGATCCTTATTGGCATGATCCAACCACAAACTATGTAGGTGTGCTACGTGTAGTAAATGTAAAAAGCGAGTAACCTAAACCTCTTAGTAGACAACACACCACATACATTTTGTTGTGCTTCCATTGGAATAAGATTATGACACCATGCACGATAAGAATATTTGATTGCTTATATTTGGTTTGTGAAGTTTCCTATGCTATCATAGCTCAAGTCCTAACTTGATTAGCATTTAATACATTTTCATAATAACAACATAAAGAGGATCACTGGAAGACACACAATCACAAGGTACACAACAATTTATCCTCGGAAAACCCTAAAGGGAAAAAACCCAGAAAAACTTCCTCAATATATACTACTAGTATGTAATGACCAAAGAACAAGGTCTCATAGATAAAGAGACCAAACCCCAAGCATAAGAGCCAGAAAACCAAAGACACTAGTCCCCCTCCTTCTTTGTCCCTCCTTCTTTCTATCTCTTGCGCAACACAAGTGTGTGTGAGTGTGTACAAATGAAGGAGAGCGCCTCCCTATTTATACTAAACTTCCCAACTGAATTTTACCTTAACTGGGCCGACCTACCTAACTAGAAGGGACGACCTGCCTAGGTAAAATTCACAATAATAATTATGCTCATCTTTTATGGGTGCTATTGACCCAACTTACAACTGAGGGTTTACCTCATGACTTTTGCATGACCTTATACATCAGTAACATCTCTCGAAGAAATAATAATAATAATAATCAGGGATGATTTTAAGGAACCATACTTATTTAAAAGTGTATAAATGTTTGCGAATATTACCAATTCTAAAAATGCCAACTATAAAATGATTGACGATATTTTTCAAAAAATATTTTAATTTCCAAGGATTTTATATCGTTTATATAATAATTTGGCGATTTTTAGAGTGAAAAATTTTTACCCCATCAAAATTGGGCGAAATAGGGCTTCAAAAAATGCAAAATGGCGAATCTTTTTTGGGAGAAAAACATGGAAAAATAGCCCACTGGGCTAAAATTCGGCCCTAAAATTATCCCTGATAATAATATGAAGTACAAGTAGAATATTCTTCAAAATTACATTATTTCAACAAAAATTACATTATTTCAACAAGATTGTTTTGATTTATTTATATATATGTTATAGAGTTCTGATGCACGCAGATTAGCTTTAAAAAATTATGTTATCATTTTTTAACATAATATTTTAGAATAAATCTTTGAAAAAAAAAATTAATTGCAAATAATGCATTGCTAAATAAAATAAAATAAAATAAAAATATGAAATTTTTACAAAGTAAATTAATATGAATTTTTCACAAGTAAAATAAATAGCTCATTCTAAGATACCGTATCTAGTTTAAGTTAACTCAAAGTTTTATTAATTAATATATTTCATATTTAAAATAACAAAAATATAAATAGCATTTTCCAATAACATCTTGGTGTGTAATGCCAAAAGAACAGAATAATCCGTTGGCTATTACCTTGGCAAAATAGAGGATAAGCTATAATCCTTGAGGGGGTGGGAGCTAGGTTTTTACAGGGTTGGAATTTGGCGACAACAAAGGGGGAAGTTTTAGCATTTTGTGGGTGACTTCAGTTAAGTGGTTGGAATTTGGCGACAATAGAGGGGGAAGTTTTAGCATTTTGTGGGTGACTTTAGTTAAGTAGGTTCTTTGTGCAGTATGTTTTTCCAGTTTCAACAGTATGTCCAAAAGAAAAAATGGTTAAATTTTAAACCATTTTGTTTGGACTTAGGGTTTAAGTCACTATAAAAAGGTTTGTCAAAGGTGAGTCTGGCAAAGTCTTGTCAAACTGGAAGATCTATGTAGTCGTCGTCAGATTCACTCTATATGCATGTTATTTGGAAAGCACATGTAAAGGGAAAAGAAAAGTTTGTTGATGGTAAAAACATGGAAATGAAGATGCTTATTCCTTCGGATATGAAGGGAAACCATATGGGGTTAGATTTGGAATAGGTTACTGGTTATTTTCAACACTCAGAGGTTCTTCCAGAGGTTGTTAAATCTAATCCGACCAATTGTTGGCAGGTTATCAAGCTTCAACAAAGTCTAGCACTTCGACTGCTTCGACTACTCTAACTGCTTTGATAGGTTCTCCTCGACATGTTTGCTACGATAGGTTCACCTCGACAGGTCTGCCTTGACATGTTTTCTTCAACAGGTTCGCCTCTACAGGTCTACCTCAACATAAAACATACCAACATGACTCTGTCTTCCAGTTGTCTGCGATGGTTGAACTTCTGAATTGTTCTAACGTCTTTTGTAATTGAACGTAACGGGTATTCACCCAAGCATCTCAACATCCTATATAAGAATGTATACTAATGTAATATAAGGAATTAGTTCTTATTCCTCCATCTTTCATGGAGAAGAAGTAATAAATTGATTTGAATTCTTGCATACTGTATGTGCACATACTCCCTGTCAACCTAGTGTATTTACAGCTTTGTTGGTTCTTCTTATATGCTTCTGCCGTAACAGTACTCGGCTCCTTCAGTCGACTTTTGTCCCCAGCGTGCACCTGGGAACGACCTAGATCATTGGTATTAGAGAAAGATCTTGTTCAAAGATTAAGTTACATAAGCACTTATATTGAAGTTATTTACCTTATGCATGTTAAAACACGCTCGCAAACTCAACAACACAAGTAGACACTTCCTTCGACTTCAGAAAATATGGCCGAAGAAGAATACAATAGACATGCAAGTGACGAGACATAACAACTCATAGAAAAAGAATTGGATTGCCATTGAACCGAAATTTTTACCCAGTTTAGCGAGATTCTCATGCGAGTCACTTTGAACTCCGGGAAATCCTCGACGTGACCTCACTCCAATAAAATCAGCCTCTTCAAAGTGAAAATGAATCTGGACATACTGAATCTTGAAGGCAAGATTGATGTGGAATCTGTCGATCATTGGGTACAACAACTGGAATCTTACTACATAGTGAATCAACTCTCTGAAGCAGAAAAGATAACCATTTCATCCTTAAAAATGTCAACCTATGTACACTTGTGGTGGGAAAATCTATCGACATATATGGAAAAATAAGACGACCCCTTAGACACATGGGTAAAATTTGTTGAACATGTCCGAAAGGAGTTCTACCTACCTAAGTATCTTGAGCACCAGTATAAGGAGCGGCAGCACCTAAGGAAATGGAAAGACTAGTCCGTATAGAGTTACACTGACAAGTTCTATTGACTCATGGCTAGACTTGGCGTCCAAGAAGAAGAGAAATTGCTTCTCCTAAAATACGTCAGCAGTTTATCCCCATACATTCAACAAGAAATGGAGTTTATGACTGTTATCATGCTTGCGGATGCATTTCATTACGCCAACGAGCTTGAAGCTAAACATAAAGGAAAAACATGTTTCACGAACAAGACAACAGATCAAGCATCTAATAAGAAGTCACCAGCTAACTCCGACAGTTTCAAGAACCCTTCTCAGCTGACTTCGCCAAAGGTCGATCATCAAAAGAACTTCTAGAAAGACAAGAGGGATCAGAACAAACAAGATCCTACTGGGAAACGGTGTGATTATCATAGTTCAAAATGGAATGATATGTCATAATGCAAAGCTTAGAAGAATTTTTTGGAAAAATTGTCGACATTCGACTTGTCTGAAAAAACCCTGGTAGAATCTGATCTAGATGCATCAACCCTCTTGTCTTCGACCTCGAACACTCTGAAACCCTTAACTATCGTCAACGAGGAGGAACGAGAACACATGTTCCATCCACGGATATGGGTTCAAAAAAATCCATTACATCTGATTGTGGATAATGGTAGCTGAAAGAGATTCATTTCTAAATATCTTGTGAAGAAATTAGGTCTTGTCACCACTCCACATCCTCAATCTTACAATATCGGTTGGATGAAGGATGGGCAAGAGCCAAGTATCACATGGCAATGCAGAATCACCTACTTCACTAATCCTTTTGAAGATGAGGTAGTCTGTGACGCGGCACCACTTTCTGTAGCCTACGCCCTGTTCGGAAAACCTTACCTATGGGATCGACATGGTACATATCACTCACGAACTCAAAAGGTGATCGTCAAAATCTGGAATCAATGGTATGGCATACCAGAGCTACAACCCACATCAATGGTTTCTATGATATCTTCCAAACAAACAAACAAAAAAAATTCATCATGCTCAAAAGTTTGCATTAATCATGAAAAAGCCTCAACATTCTAGGAAGACTGTAGTAACAAGTCAAGTCACTGACCAGCGCAACTCCCGGCAACAAGAATAGATCGACCACATTCTTGAAGAATACCATAACGTATTTCAAGCACCCAACGTAGTACCTCTGCATTGTCAGGTAAAATACTCCATTGAACTTGTTCTTGGTTATTCATTACCTAATGCATCTGTTTATAGAAGATCCATTCTCGAAAATGAAGAGATTCGTAAGAAAATCCAGGATTTGATAGACAAGGGTCATATCCGCCCAAACTCATCTCCTTGTGGAAGTCCAGTCATCTTAGTTCCAAACAAAAATGGTACTCGACGCATGTGCATTGACTATCAGGATTTCAACAAAATTTTAGTAAAGAACATATACCCTCTTCCATGGATTGATGAACTCATCAACAGTCTGAAAGGTGCTAAATTATTTACGAAACTCAACCTCAAGTTGGGATATCACCAGATTTCAATTGAGTCCACCGATGTATGGAAAATGGATTTCAAGACTAAGGAAGGATTGTTTGAATGGTTGGTCATGCCTTTTAGATTAACCAATGCACATGTAACCTTCATGAGATAAATGGATGACCTTCTACGATCTTTCATCGATAAGTGTGTCATTGTCTATCTCGATGATATCTTGATTTTTCAGACGATCATGGAAAGAACATGTCAAACAACTTCGACAAGTCTTCGACACTCTCCAACAACATCGACTATATCTAAACATGGACAAATGCTCATTTGCGATGACCAACATCAAATATTTGGGGTATGTAATTGACTCTGTAGGAATTCATGTCGACCCATAAAAAGTACAGATCCTCAAAGAGTGGCCCATTCCTCAAAACATTCATGAACTAAGAAGTTTTCTTGTTTTGGCGAATTTCTATTGACTATTCATACTTGGCTTCAACCACACCACATGGCCTTTGAATCAGTTGATGAAAGGAAATGGGAAAATTGTCTTCAAATGGACACCGACACAACAACAAGATTTTGAACAACTCAAAAACAATATTTGTACTACACCAGTACTTGTGTTACCTGATTTGCATCAACCCTTTGAGGTTGAGACGGATGCATCGAACTATGCACTCGACATTGTGATCACTCAATCAGGCCACCCAATCGTGTTTCATTCAGAGACTTTCAGCGACACTGTTAGAAGGTACTCAACATATAAAAAATAACTATACGCTATTGTGCAAGCTCTTAAGAAATTGGGACACTATATTCTTGGCAAGGAGACAATCATCCTCACTGACCATAAACCTTTGCAGTTCGCTCTTTCCAAGTCGAAACTACAGACAAATTTAGAACTCAAGTGGATTAATTACCTACAACAATTTCAGTTGGTAATTAAGTATTGGAAAGGCAAAGCCAATTCCATAGCCAATTGTCTCAACATACCACCCATTACTCTAGTGTCTACAATGATAAGTATGAAGGGTTATGACACCACTACTTGGCCACAATTGTATTCGGTAGACTTTGATTTCTCTGTAATTTATAGACAGCTTCGGACCGACATGATGTCTACTACCGACTATTTCCTAAAGGACACCTTTCTATACAAGCTTAGATAGCTTTGTGTACCGACCAGTGAGCACCGACATAAGCTCATTTGGGGTGCGCACTACAGCAATACTGCAGGACATTTTGGATTCGTAAAAACACTTGTTATGATACAAAAGTATTTCTACTGCCCTTCACTTAAATCTAACGTCAACAAGTACATGCGATTGTGCGTGGTTTGTGCCATTGCTAAATTTCCGAATCGACGACAAGGACTATACACACCCCTTCAAGTTCCTACTCTACCATGGGAATCTATTTCTATGGACTGCTTGATAGGATATCCTACTACCAAACATCAACATGACGCGATATTAGTAGTAGTTGACATATTTTCCAAGATGGTTATACTCATACTATGCAAGAAGACTACGACGACAGAGCAGGCTGCTCAGCTTTTCTTTAAACATGTGTAGAAAAATTATGGCCTCCTGACGACCATTATTTCTGATAGAGATACTATATTTGTCAGTGCCTTTTGGAAAAATCTCCGGCAACAGCTCGACATGAGACTTTCTTTATCGACATCCTTCCATCTACAGATAGACAGACAGACTAAAGCTGTAAATCACCTAATCATACAATTGCTTCACATGTACAACCACAAGCATCATCGAACATGGGATGACAGCCTTCCATACATATATCATAGCTACAATCATGCTCAACACATCTCTACGGGAAAGATTCCATTCAAGATCTTTTATGGATTTCAACCCTTGGCGTCTATCGACTTAATAAGTTCCTCGACACAGTCAAACGACACCAAATTCAAAGGATGAGAAGTAGAGAAAGCATTGAAGTTCAGAGATAAAATCTACAACATTCAAAAGGAATCACAAGAAATGTTGCAACAAGATAAGGCCTGACATGACAATCATCGTATTCCTCATTCATTCCAAATTGGGGATCAGTTCTAGTTACATCGAAAGAACGAGTGCTTCACTGGTCCATATAGAAAGATGAAACCTTTACGATATAGTCCATAAAGTATCCTTAAACAGATTGGAGAAAACGCTTTTCAGCTTGACATTCATGCCTTGGCCTACATCCAGTTTTCAATGTAGATCTACTTCGACCATACCATGCACCATTGTTGGAACATAATGACTTGCATACAATACAACCCGAAGACATCCATCCAGATGTTCAGGAACCTCTTCTTTGCGACACCATCATGGGACGACACATACACCATACAAGGATGAACTATATTCCCTTGTTGCAAGTGGCTAAAGCTGGACAACTCCCTGCACAAGGAAAATGCTACTCTGCTACTCAAGTAGCCAACAAGTTTGCTCACCTGAACGAATAAACAATGGAGACCATTATTTCTTAAGGAAGGAGGAATGCTCTAACTAACAGTTGGAAGGTTGTCAAGCTTCGACAAAGTATAGCACTTCGACTGCCTCAACAGGTTCACCTCGATAGGTACACCTCAACATGTTTTCTTCGACTGGTTTTCCTCGACAGGTCCTCCTCGACATGTTTGCTTCGACAAGTTTTCCTTGACAGTTCCTCCTCGACATACAACATACCAGCATGCCTCTGTCTTCCAGTCATCTACGACGGTTGAACTTCTGAACCGTTATAACTTATTTTATAACCGAACGTAACGAGTAGTCACCCAAGCATCTTAGCATCCTATATAATCATGTACACTAATTTAATATAAGGAATTAATTGTTATTCCTCAATCTTTCATGGAGAAGAAGTAATAAATTGGTTCAAATTCTTGCATATTTTTTGTGCGCATACTTCTTGTCGACCTAGTGTATTTCCTGCTTTGCTAGTTCTTCTTATATGCTTCCGTCATAACAATACTCAACTAATTCAGCTGACTGTTGTCCCCAGCATGCACATGGGCATGTCCTGGATCAAAATTAGAGGAAGAAATGAATCTTTCAAATAACTCAGATATTCTTCCTCTTTTTCCTGAGATTAAGAAGGTGAATGTGGATTTGGGTAACTTTACAAGCTTCGAGTAGCTTAATGACCCATAGTCTGGTGTGAAGGCTTTAACATGGGAGAGGGCATGAAGAAGGAGGATGTTGAAGGAGTTCAAAATAAAGTTTGATGTTGATTACTTTATGTTGGGCCAAAATATCACTTTAAACAATGTATAATGGTTAGCACAAACAGAACTAGTGGGGAAGTTGGAATATCTAAGTTCAACAGAATGGAAATGATAAATTGGGTGGCTATCAATTGGAAATGTATCTTGGATTACTGCACGCAAGTCATTTGGCTACCAAATGTTTGGTTTTGTTTTGGTTTTTTAGTAGAGGAATATGCTTTAAAAATCCTTTAGAAGATTTGGGTTATTAAGGATGGATACTTGGTGCTATGGATATGGACGGTAGATTTTAATCCTCTATCACAAAAAATTACAAAAAGGCAGTTAAGGCCTCTTCTTCCCAGGCTGCCAATCCAATTCTAGTCAGAATGGTTTTTGGAAAAGTTGGAAAATCACCTGGGTATTTTCATAAGGTTTGATTTTGAAATGATGAGTTCAAGTGACAAAAGAACGACAAGGGTTTTTGTGGAATTCAATACAAAGGTGGGTTTTCCAGAAAAAAGTGAATATCATATGGGAAGGAAGGGTTTTGGAGCAAACGTTGGATTATCATGGAATTCCTTTTACATGTCTGCTATGACAAAGAACGAGACATCTAAAATATAAATTTATGGATTTGTCTTCAGTGAAAGGGCATTTCAGAAAAGAGAATGTCTTCCTCGAGAAGGATCACTCTTCTTCATGACAAAAGGAGTGGGCAGCTCCTCTTCCGACAGAATTTGATTATGATACAACAGGTATGCCCCCCCTGTAATTCTCATGTTCCTTGTGAAGACTTGACATCGAAAGAATTATTTTTTATTAAATCTATGGAAAAAGAATTTGAGAAAAAAGCAAAGTTTGTTCTTTTAAAAGGTGAGGGGGGCGCAAAAACCTTCGGCGGAGGATGTTGGGAAAATGTTTTTTTACTGAAGTGGAGGTAAATGGAGAATCAATTCTCTTAGAGAGGGAGGGGGGTCCAAAATTGTTCATGTAGGATAGTTGAAAAAAGTCTTGTTATTATGAGTTGGAGGCACAAGGGGATGCTCTCGAGCAGAAGGGTTTTAAGGAAAATTTTATAGAAGAAATGCTTTTTAAATTTTCACAAGATTGTTTGTATTCAAGCTCCAGTTTGGAGTTGGTGGAGAGGGATTCTAGGACAAAATTTGGTCCAAACCCTAGAGAAAAATTTGTTTCTTTGGGGGATATGGAAAGAATAGGGATTGATCATAGTATGGAAACTATACTCTTGGGAGAAGATCTTAAACTCTATTGCAAGTATTTGTTAACAGGGATAATTTTAGGGGCGAAATTTAGACCAATGGGCTATTTTTCCATGTTTTTCTCCCAAAAAGATTAAGCATTTTGCATTTTTTGAAGCCCTATTTCGCCCAATTTTGATGGGGTAAATTTTTTTACCCTAAAAATCGCCAAATTATTATATAAACGATATAAAATACTTGGAAATTAAAATATTTTTTGAAAGATATTGCCAATCATTTTATAGTTGGCGTTTTAAGAATTGGTAATATTCGCCAACATTTATACACTTTTAAATAAGTATGGTTCCTTAAAATCATCCCTGTTTGTTAACAAATCTGTGGTAAATTCTGATAAAATGCCTATTTCTTCAGTTCGACGACAAAATGTGATGATCAGAAAGAATAAAAAGAACAAAACCCTTAAGGAGGGATCTCTAAATACAAAGGATATTTCACTTCTCCAGGAAGAGGTATACATTCCTTTATCCGCCAAAATTCAGGAAGCAGATGAAATCTATCAGTCATTTTCTTTCAATGATGCAATTCTTAGAGCACAAAAATCCCAAGAGAACCTGTCCTAATGATTTGTATTTCTTATAACATCAGAGGACTTGGGGGAAGGCCAAAATACATATCCCTCAAACAATTCATTAGGGAAAATAAAGCAGATATATATCTATTTGAGGAAACGATGAACTTGGGTGTAAAGGCATGTGAATATTTCTTAAGGATCATAAGGGATTGGGAGATTTGTGCTCTCGATATAGATGGTCAATCAGGAATTTTAGCATCTATTTGGAATCCTTGAGTATGCAATTTAAAACCCCTTAATACTTGTGCGAGCATTCTCTTAGAAGGTAAAGTGCAGGGTTTTGATGAGGAGCATAAATTGTTGAATGTTTATGAACCATATAAAGAAAGAAAATATTTTTGGGAAAATGTGGAGCTTAGCGGTCTCCTAAATTTAAAGAATCTAGTTATAGTCGGGGATTTAAATTTCACCATGCACTCTTATGATACCTGGGGGGAGGTCACCTCTGTTGACCCCCTGGCTGATTTTTTCAAAGATTTTTTCAAGAGAAATTATCTAGTGGACATTTTTCGTGTGAAGATTACTCCAACCTGGAAAAACAAAAGGTTGGGTGAAAAAGGTATTGGAAAAAGGATCGACAAGTTCTTTATGTCAGAGGACCTATTGGAAAATGTTTCTAGGTTTAGATCTTGTGTTTTGGTTAGCAGCATTTTGGATCACTCTCCCACTGCTTTGCAAATTGAACGATGGAAGCTAATTATACATTTAAATTCAATCATACTTGGCTAAAGGATGTCAATTTGTGTGAGATGGTAAGATATTTCTGGATTTCAATGTCTATTCCTGAAGGGTTCAATGAAATGGAAAGTTTGGTGTTCAAGTTAGAAAAACTTAAAGTAAAGGTGGTGTAATGGATTAAAACTAAGTCTATACAAGACAAGTCTCTTTTGAGCTCAACTGAAAAATCAAATTATTGAGTTGTTGTTAAATAATTTGACTGGCAGTTTCACTACTTAGGAAAGGCACATGTTGTTTGAGTTGGAATATAAAAGGATATGTTGTTGATGAATAAAGAAGAAGAAATTCATCTTAAGAGTAGAGAAATTTGGATTGAAGCAGGTGATAATAATATAAAGTTTTTTTCATCAGATCGCTTCTTTTAGAAAAAAATATAACTCTATTTGGGAAATCTCTTCTGCGGAAGGGGAAAAAGTTATTGCTTTGAGTAAGATAAGAAAAAGTTGCAATTGCTTATTTCAAAGCAATTTTTAAAGATCTAGGAAAAGCTGATATATGTATTCAATTGAAGGTTTTAAAATATTATCCCACTTTCTTCACTTCAGAGGAAGGAAAAAGGATTGGTAAACCCATTTCATTGGATGAAGTAACGAGGGCTCTCTCCAGTATTGCTAATGATAAAATCCCAGGCCCTTATGGGTGGCATGTTGAGATTTTTATATCTTTTTTTTATATTATGGGGAAAGATTTGTTAGAGGGTGTAGAATTTTATAGAACATCGGGTGTTATGACAGGATATTTTAACTTAACATTTGTTTCTCTTATTCCGAAAAAAGACTTTCCTGAACATTTTTCGTATTTCAGCTCAATTTCCCTTTTGTAATGTGGTATACAGGCTGATGACTAAGGTGATAGAAGAAAGGTTAAAGCTGAAACTTGTTGAAGTGATCTCAAGGGAAAAGTTTGTGTTTCTTTCTAACAGACAGATTTAGGATGTTATTGGAGTTTCTCAGGAATTCATTCATACTTCCAAGATAAAAAAAAACTCAAATCCATAGTAATGAAGTTGTATTTGGAAACAACCTATGACAAGGTAAATTGGAGTTTCTTACGGTTGGTCCTGCTCCAAATTGGTTTACTTGTTGATGTGACAAATTGGATTATATCCTATGTTACTTCAAAAACTTTTGTGGTTTTAGTGAATGGTTCTCCCACGACCTCTTTTGGAAGCTCAATAGGGTTAAGACAAGGTTGTTTGTTATCTCCATTGTTATTCTTACTGATTGTTGAAGGCTTAAGAAGAATGGTTTTGAAAGCTAAACAAGAAGGCCTCTTTTTTAGGTATTAAACTTTCTTATGTTGTTAACATTACACACTTACTCTTTGTTGATGATGTGATGCTTTTTGGAATTGAAAATATTTTTGAATGGAGAAATCTCAAAAAAATCCTGAATTTGTTCTACACGGCCTCGGGAATGGAACTTAGTATGGAGAAATCCTGCATTTATTTTCAAAATACTTCTAAAGATTTCTTAGTAAATCAGAATTATGTTTTTCATTACAAAATGGAAAATTGTAAGAATGGATTTAGATATTTGGGTTATATGTTGAAACCAAATAAATCCAAAGTGGAGGATTGGATGTGGTTGGTAAATAAGGTTGAAAGGAGAATTGGAAATTTAGCCTACATATTTCTTTCTAACTTTGACTTTGCTTTGTTCCATTCTCTTAAGCATTCTAACTTTTTGGTTTTCACTAGTATTAATGCCCAAAAAAATCATTAATATTCTTAGATGAAAATCCTTCCATTTTCTTTGGGCTGCTTCAAATGAAGGGAAAAAGTTTCATGAAAAATTATCCCTTCCAAAATATTTTGGAGGCTAGGGTATAAAAAACTTATATAGCTTGAACATGGCCCTGTGTATGAAGATTTTTTGGAGAGGTCTTTTTGAAAAAGGTCTGTGGAACTTGGTTCTTAAATCAAAATATTAGGAATACTCTTTTTTCAACTGGTTCAGGAAGCTAGTGTTTTCTACAAATGGCGCTTCAATCATTTGGAATAGTTTTGCAAAACTTTTTCATTGGGTGAAAATATGGATCTCCTGGGAGATTGGAAATGGTAAAAATGTGTACATTGGTATCAATCCTTTTTTTGGTGATAAGGGGAACTTTGAACTTCCTCTGGAAATTTTGGAGCATTTATATTTTATTTGTCTTAGAACCATGGATCAAATTAAACGACCTAGATGGGCATTGTTAAAAGGTGGGTATTGGTTTGACTCAAGAGATATTGACCTTACAGGGACTTGGGAAGATCCTTTGGGATAGGTACATAAACACTCTAAATTCTATTGGGATAAGGTTGTGAAATGTAGAGGATAGAATTGTTTCGGAATGAAATAAAAATTGAGGGAAGATCACAACAAAGGTGGCATATGATGCTATAATGTCAGCTACTTTTACTCCTGTGAATAATAGGTGGTATAGAAAGATTTGGAATTGGCAAATTCCGGATAAATTAAAACGCTTTAGTTGGATCCTTTTGAAAGACAAATTACTTACTTGGAAAAATATGCTTAAGAGGGGATGGATGGGGCCCAATTTCTATGTTTTATGTAGATATGAGGCTGATTCTACCAATCACATTTTCATTTTCTGTTCTTTCAGCAAAAATATTTGTAATATAGCAGCCAAGGAACTAAATTTTAGTTATGGTTGGGGGGTATCAAATTTTGAAGACTCTCTTTGCTTGTGGCAACATAAGGAAATTTCTTTGTCTACACTTCCTATCTTTATATGTTTGGCTATATGGAGAATGAGAAACATAGTTCTTTTCGAAAATTTAGTTCCTTGTGTTACAACTTGTTTCATTAAAGTGTTGATCTTTTGCAATGAGTCTAAGGGAAATGATTCTCAGCTTAATACAAAAATCCCCCATGCTCCAGCCTTTGATCACTCCTCAACTGTGGGTTTCTTTGACAAAGCTTCTCAGAATGGTGTTTGTGGATGCAAAATGAAAATATGGATAAGAAAGGATCATGTTTTCAGCTTAAGGATGGGAGGAGGATCAGGTACAAATACCAAGGTTGAGTTACTAAGTCTATGGGGTATTCTTTACTTTGCATCCCTCATTAGCATTTAATATATCAACATCTATGGGGATTTAAAAAAAATATTGAATGGGATAAGGGAGTTTTTGAGGTTCAAATATTGCATCTTAATCAATGTTGTTGGAGAGTACACTTGCTTATAAAGGATTTTATGAATATATCTGTCAGACATATCTCTAGGTATTTCAATTTGGAGGCAGACAAGCTATCGAAGAAAGTTGTTTCTTTAAGAGAAGGCCTTCTTTGATTTGAGGAAGACTCGAAAGGTCAAATTATCGGTAGGGGCATGAAAGATTTTGGTCAATAGAAAGTTTCTTTTATATTATAGAAATGAAACTGGTTGCAAGTTTCTTATGTATTTTTTCTTGTCTTGAAACTGTGTATGTCTTTGGGTTTCAATCAGTTGTGCAGATTGAAAGTTAGGAGGGTAGAAAAAGTTTTTGTTTTCAGGATGAAAATCCTTTATACATTCTAGTCTTCTTCAGAGTGTTTTTGCCTCATTTGGGAAGTATGGTTGAACTAGCTGGACTTAGATGAAAATGAGCAGTTGTATATTTTTCTTTGATTCAATATGATTATCAAGAAGAAAGTTTTTTACTTGTAATATATATATATNTGTTAAGAAATAGCTCCTAACAAACAAGTAAATGTTATTACCAAAATTAAAATATAAATTTTTTTAATGATTAGAAGGATTGGGATTAAAAACTCAATTTAAGTAGTTATCTTGATATTTTAGTGGATATCTTGGGGGCGTGTGTGAATCATTGTGATGGACGTTACTTTCTACCTCATATAAGTTTGATCTTAATGACGGAGTTAAGTGTGCTTGAGTCTCGAGATTTCATATTTGGGTGTGAAGCATTGTGAGGCCCGACACTTTCTGAATAAAATAAACTTAATAGTAAAATTTATAATAGATTTTAAATTTATATAGTCACTTATGGATTATTTTAAAATTTTATTTATATCTTCTTGGGTACTTTTCTATTTTTATCATATATTTGGCAAGTTAAAGCTAATATTTATATTTGGGGTGTTTCGTGAGTTTTATCCTTGTCGTGTTTTATAATTAATTAAAACCAAGTGTCTCTTTCGTTATGTGAAATATGGGTTGCGAAGTAGATAAAAGCTAAAGTTTGAATATATCTTTCACCTTTTAAAATCCCGATTGATCTCATGCATTCTTAGTTTGGTGTTTCCTTATCTTTCTGGGAGTGATGGAGCATGATGGGAAACCCGGTCCTTTCTTTTGCTAGCATGTGGCAGCAACACTAGTATGAAGCTAGAGATGACTTGAAAGGTTCAAAATATAAAGTATCACCAGCAAAGGTATTGCTATATAAGTATGCACCCATGTACATTGTATTGCTATATTAGTATGCATCCATGTACATTGTATAGGGCGAGGTGCCCATGATAAATTGAAATAACATTATACCTTGTAACCTACCTTTGTATGTTATACTCCCTTCTATTCCTTTGTTGGAATTGTAACCCTGATTGTTATGTTAGCATGCTAACTAATGCTTCTATGAATTGAATTAAATAAATTGTGCAGACATATGCCTATAATCTATGTGTCCATACATTTGTATGATTGTAGGGAAGCATTGTTAAGTGGGAGAGGTTTTCCGAGATCAACTAGTTGGAAGAGATATAGTATTAAAGGTTGGCACTAATACACCTTCAACTGTAACGTTATATAAATATTTACTTCCTTTTTGGTCGATTTAACCATGTTCATAGATTTGTAATTTCGGTAGCATTCGAAATTTGAAGAAATGTATGAATTCTTTAGAATTGTTATATTTATTAGATTTAAGTTGCAAGACCAGCCACCGATTTTGTTTTTCTTATTTATTGATACTCAAGGCATAAAATCTCTCAAATGAGTCCTAAAAGAAACTAAAATATTGTTCAGGATTGTAATTTTTTTTCTTATCATTCGAAAATGTATTTGTATCATTTAGGTAGTGGAATTACAAGTGAACTATAAAGGGTGCAAGAAGGAAGTGAGAAAATCTCTTTCCACACTTCATGGTACAAAAAGAAAAAAAATGCTTTGCATGTACATATTTTTTTGTCCTAAGAGTTTTTCGCTTTCAGGTGTGGAAAAAATTTCAGTGGACATAAACCAGTAGAAGGTGAGAGTACAAGAAGGTGTAGCTCTTGACAAAGTGCTAAGAAGAGTGAAGAAAGAAGGAAATCATTTTTATTTATTCTTACGGCCAAAAACATTATGCATCTACTCTTATGTAAATAGTTGGTGTGCTAAGGAAATGGAGTGCATCTAAACTTCTGTCAAATTCTATTTTTGTTTAAATTAACTAATATTTATACAAAATAGTTATTGTCTCTACTCGAGGTGGTCTAGCATTACCCTATGCACTTGGTTTCTTCCTATGAATTTATGAGCACTCTAACCATACTTTAAATGCAATATTTTAGGGTGTTTTTACCTTGAACACTGACGCAATGGATGGAGGTGGAGCAAACTCAGAATGGTACCACTAGCTATCATGAAATTGAGGAAACAGGGGAAAACCTCATGGGAAACCCCTCCCCCCTCAAAATAAGCATGAATACAAATTTTGAAAAAACTTGTGAAATTTTTTGTTGCTATTTGCAGCACTATGCAGCAGCAAATGAAGTATCTTGGTTCTTTTGTGCAGGTGAACCTCTGAATCCATACAAAATTCTTATGTCTAGAGGAATCTTTCTCTTTGGAAGAAGAATAATGTACTCAAATGAATCAGAAATATAAACAGTTGCACGGTGAAAACTGGACCCATGTAGAGTAGCTGAAATCAACCGAAGAGAGAGAAAAAGTTCTTGAGAATTTGAACCATGTGCAAAAAACCCAATAATCTGATATATTTCATATTTTAACAGAAAACCATGAGTGGTAAAATCAGCCCCAAGTGTTAGGAGCAAGTGTCTAGGCGGATGCAGAATGTCTTCCTCTTTACTAGTTCTGTGAGGGGATGAGCATGTGACCAAAGGCAGAGAAACCCTGGGACTGTGGAGAGAGAATGCTTGAGCTCCATAATCTGCTATTGCTTCATAAATAACCAATAATTCACAAAATCTAATATCAGCACTCACAAGAGAGAACTAACATCGAATCCTCAACAACAAATTTTAAGGAGACATGCGGTGCTTGATTTGTCCCACCAAAATTGATGAAACCAGTTACAAGAAATACTGAAAGCTCTTGAATCTTAAAACCTGAACCAAATATTATTATATCAGAAAATAAATCAGATCCAAATAGGTTCATATCATATCCAAAATTGTGCTCCATGGAGATGGTAGATGCACAATTTTGTCCTTCTTCAAAATTCAGATTTTTGGTGCATGTAATCCTGTAGAAATTTACTGGAAGTTCTAGATTAATGGGAGTGAGTGGATCACTACTATAATATGATATTATTTACATAACATCCATGGTATTACTCATCTGCACACCAGCAACATTATTATATATAGATAAATCAAATTCCTCTACCTTTTCTGAAACAGTCACCAGTAAACTATGCACAAAATTTAAAGAATCACTAGAGAATTTTTGCAAAGAATAGAAGGTGTGTTTTTATTCAAAAACAAAGATTCAAATGTATTCTTCTGGATCAACCATGTGAGAATATGAGATATCATATATCTCATACACTTCTGGAGTAGTAGGAGGAGGAGTCACTCCAACGAGACTATATTCAATTCGAATTGATTGTAGGGAAAATTCTGCTTCTTCTTCATATTCAACAATTTGCTTTTCTGTAGGAGAGGGCATGAAATCATCACGCTGGATTTTATCTGAACTTCTCTCAACATCTGGGATTTTAGAGTCATCTCCCATATTACTGCTAGGTCCTCCTGATAGAGGGAAAGTGATGAAGGATTTCCTGGAGGCAACCATGTGGTTGGATTCTCCAAAATCTATCAAATAAGCCTTAACCAGAGAGAGGATTGCATGCAAGCATATATCATTTTCTTCAGTATTCTCTTCATCATCAGCCATCTCTACACCTTTTGGAAGGGAAATATTGTTCTATACACATAGAGATTTCATCTGGGCGAGGGTCTTCTTCATACACAAGTCTTCTGGATGAAAACCCCTCATACAATAGGGACACTTTTTCTTTTCGAACTTATTCTTTTTCTTAGAGCCGGAGGCTGCTTCAGAAGTCTGTTGATTCTATTTAGGCTTTGAATCAGCTACTTTGGGATCCTTCTTCTTTTATTTCCCTTTGTCTTGCACTTTTCTAGAGTCATTAACTAGGAGATCTTGATCTTTGGAGGTCTTGATGACTCCCATTCAAATGAACTTCTCTTGCTCCTTGATTAAGGACTTGAAAAAGAAATCAAGTGAAGGAATTTTCCAACCAGAAAAGCCATCCCACTTGGAATGAAATAAAAAAACAAAAACAAAATACTCAGGACTGAGTTTGCTCAGTATGGAGAGGACATTTTGATCATCCTTCCATTCTATTCTGAACTGTTTGTATTGACATGCAAGAGACTTGAATTTAGTAAAGAATTGCTGAATAGTCTCGAAACTGCTGGGATGTAAGGATACTAGCTCATTTTTGAGGAGGTATCCTTGAAGCTCATATTGTTTTCCAAACAAATCTTCAATCTTCTCCTAGGCTTCTCTAGGTGTGTTCAAACCTTCAAGGTGAAGAGGATATCTCTGGATATATGAGTGCATAGATAACCAAAAGCTTCATCACAACGGTTCAAAAACTTGTTCTTTTCAACTGGCTAATGGGGCCTAGCCTCACTTCCAAGTATTATCCTGAGGTATCCATTCTTGCACAAGGCCAGCTGCATATCAATCCTCCAATCAAGATAATTAGAAGTTGTAAGGATCCCTAGTGTAGGAGATTGAGAATCCATAATTCTTTGGCTGAAAGATCACAAAACTTCACACAAATTACGTAGCACTTGTATATTTTCACTGCAAAACACACTAAAACATTTGAACTATTAGAATCACGCTTTTCCTCTTGACATGAACATTTTTTCAAGATCTGCCATGCCCTCTCGGCCACTCTGAATAAATTCATAGGAATAAAATCATCATAGGGGACTTCTGTGGAAACCCAGTTACTTCTGATGTTCAATGGAGAGAAACAAACATGAAGCCTTCCTGAGATGGCTCTGATACCATAATAGAATTAAATTTACATTTATATCTTCAGGAAAATAGTTCTGAATTATGATTGCAGTAAAAGGAGAATGAATATACAAACTGAAAAAAACAAACCACACAGGAACCAGATAAGTGTAGCTCGGGAATTTACAGTATCATTATCATTAACTAAATCAGGTGTTACAATAGTTTACATAATGGAAGAATTCAAATGCATTAGGGAGCAATTCGAATCTACCAACTAGATCTCACTATACCTAACTGACTAGCTAACTCATGGTGTCTTAATCAATATAGGAGTCCAACATATCAACTCCCAGATATCCAACCAACTCATACAATCAATAATAACTAGTTAAATCAGTGCAGCTAAGTGTGGTAGGTGGGTAAAGGCGCCTACTCTACATGCAACCATGCATTAGCCACACATAGCTAGAGCTAGCTAACTAATTGTGATCTAACTGAAAGTAACTGGAAGTTAACTAAGACTAACTAGTACCAACTCCAACTAACTGATGGAGGTTGGTGTCGGGACTCCCGGTGGCTCCTAAAATGTAGGGATTGGTCTAGGAGGAGCCCAAACTGATGCATGCACATGGAATAAGTGTAATTTAACCTCTAGTAGTGTTCCCCATACTCTAGTAACTCCTACATGTGGCCCCATTAGTCCAAGCAGACCCAATGGTAATAGTGTACCCAAATAATTAACTAAGGTTCCTAAGTTAGGATAAATAATATAAATAGAAAGTATGGTCAAGGGACATCCCCCCTGAATCCTAACTTGGAAAACTATGGTCCCTGGTAAAAATACCATAGGTCACCCAAAAAAAATATAAAATATAGTAAAAAAATGTTTCGTAATAAAATCGAGGAAATAGGGAAAAACCTCATGGGAAAATGCCCCCCTCAAAATAAGAAGGAATACAAAGTTTGACAAAACTTGTGAAAATTTGTGTTTCTATTTGCTGCACTATGCAGCAGTAAATGTAGTAGTATCTTGGTTCTTCTGTGTAGGTCAACCTATGAATCCAAACAAAATTATTAGGTTTCCAAGAATCTTCCTCTTTGGAAGAAGAATAATGTACTCAACTGAATCATAAATATCAACAGTTTCATGGTGAAGACTGGACCCATGTAGAGCAACCGAAATCAACTGAAGATAGAGAAACATTTCTTGAGAATTCGATCCATATGAGGAAAAACCAAGAATATGATATATGTAAGCATTGAACAGCAAACCATGAGTGGTAAAATCATCCCCAAGTGTTAGGAGCAATTGTCTAGGTGGATGCAGAATGTCTTCCTCTTTTCTAGTTCTGTGAGGGGATGAGCATGTGACCAAAGGTAGAGAAACCCTGGGACTGTGGAGAGAGAATTATTAAGATCCATAATCTTATATTTATTCAAAATAACCAATAATTCACAAAATATAATATCAGCAAACTCATAAGAGAGAACTAACATTGAATCCTCAACAACAAATTTTAAGGAAACTTGCGGTGCTAGATTAGTCCCACCAAAATTGATGAAACCAGTTACAAGAAATATTGAAAGCTATTGAATCTTAAAACCCGAACCAAATATTATTAGATCAGAAAATAAATTATATCCAAATAGTTTCATATCATATCCAAAACTGTGCTTCACCGAGATGGTAGATGCACAATTTTCTCCTTCTTCAAAATTCAGATTTTTGGTGCATGCAATTCTGTAGGAATTTACTAGAAGCTCTAGATTAATGAGAGTGAATGGATCACTCTTATAATATGATATTATTTCCATAATATCCATGGTATTACTTATCTACACACCAGAAACTTTATTATGTATAGAGAAATCAAATTCCTCTACCTTTTATGAAACACTCACCAGTAAACTATGCACAAAATTTAGAGAATCACTAGAGAATATTTGCAAAGAATAGGAGTGTTTTTCTTAAAAAAAGATATTTGAATGCCTTCTTCTAGATCATCCATGTGAGGAGATGATATATCAGATATCTCAAACACTTCTGGAGCAGCAGGAGGAGTCACTCCAAGGAGACTTTCTTCAATTCAAATTGACTGTAGGGAAAATTCTGCTTCTTCTTCATCTTCAACAATTTGCTTTTCTATAGGAGAGGGAATGAAATCATCATGCTGTATTTTATCTGAAACTCTCTCAACATATGGGATTTTAGATTCATCTCCCATATGAATTATAGGTCCTCTTGATATAGGGAAAGTGATGAAGGATTTCCTAGAGGCAACCATGTGGTTGGATGCTCCAAGATCTATCAAATAAGACTTCGACGGAGAGAGGATTGCAAGCAAAAATATCTCATCTTTTGTAGTCTTCTCTTCCTCATCAGACATCTCTGCACCTTGTGGAAAGGAAATATTTTTCTGTACACATAGAGATTTCATCTAATCAAGGGTCTTCTTCATGCACGAGTATTCTGGATGAAAAACCCTCATACAATAGGGACAATTTTTCTTTTCAAACTACTTCTTTTTCTTAGAGACAGAGGCTCCTTCAGAATTCTGCTGATTCTATTTAGTATTTGAATCAATTTCTTTGGGCTCCTTCTTCTTTAATTTCCCTTTGTCTTGTGCTTTGCTAGAGTCGGTAACTAGGAGATCCTGATCTTTGGAGGTCTTGATGACTCCCATTCTAATGAAATTTTCTTGCTCCTTGATTAAGGTCTCGAAAAAGGAATCAAGTGAAGGAATTTTCGAACCGAAGAAGTCATCCCGCTTGGAATGAAATATAGAAACAAATACAGAATTCTCAGGACTGATTTTACTGAGTATGGAGAGGACATTTTGCTCATTCTTTCGTTCTATTCTGCATTGTCTGCATTGAAGTGCAAGAGACTTAAAATTAGTAAATAATTGCTCAATAGTATCGAAATTGTTGGGATGTAATGCTACGAGCTCATTCTCCAGGAGATATCCTAGAAGCTCGTCTTTTTTGCCAAAAAATTATTTAAGCTTCTCCTAGGCTTCTTTGGGTGTCCTCAAAACTTCAAGGTGGAAGAGGAGATCTCTGGATATATGAGTGCATATATAGCCAAGAGCTTCATCACAATGGTTCGAAAACTTGTTCTTTTCAATTGGCTGATGGGGCTCATCCTCCCTTCCATGTATTATCCTAACGTAGCCATGCTTGCACAAGGACAACTGCATATCAATCCTCCAATCAAGATAATTTGAAGTTGTAAGGATCCATGGTGTAAGAGATTGATAATCCATAATTCTCCGGTTGAAAGATCACAAAAATTCACACAAGCTACGTAGCACCTGTATATTTTCACTGCAAAACACACTAAAACATTTTAACTATTAGAATCGTGCTTTTCCTCTTGACATGAACATTTTTTCAGGGTCCATCATGCTCTTTCCGCCACTCTAAATAATTTTAGAGGAAGTAAATCATCATAGGGGACTTCTGTCAAAACCTAGTTGCTTCTGATGTTCAATGGAGAGAAACAAACATGAAGCATGCCTGAGCTGGCTCTAATACCATATTAGAATTGAAGTTCCATTTATATCTTCATGCAAATAGTTTTGAATTATGATTGCAGTAAAAGGAGAATGAAGATACAAACTGAACCAAAAAAACCACACAATAATTGGATGAGTGTATCTCAGGAATTTACAGTATCATTGTCATTAATTAAATCTGGTGTTACAATAATTTATATAAAGGAAGAATTCGAATGCATTAGGGAGAAATTCGAATCTACCAACTGGATCTGATTGTACCTAACTGACTAGCTAACTCATGGTGTCTCAATCAATATCAGAGTCCAACAGATACACTCCCATATGTCCAACCAACTCATACAATCAGTAATAACTAGTTAACTCAATGCAACTCACTGTGGTAGGTGGGAAAAGAAGCCTACTCCACATGCATCCATGCATTAGCCATTCATAACTAGTAGTAACTAACTGATTGTGATCTAATTGAAAGTAACTGGAATATAACTAATACTAACTAGTACCAACTCCAACTAACTGATGGAGGTTGGTGTCGGGACTCCCAGTGGCTCCTAAAATGTAGGGATTGGTCTAGGAGGTGCCCAAACTGATGGATGCACATGCAGTAAGTGGAAGTTAACCTATAGAATTGTTCCCCATACTTGTGTAACTAGTACATGTGGCCTCATTAAGCCAAGTGGACCCAATGGTACTAGTGGACCCAAATAATTAATTAAGGTTCCTAAGTTAGGCTAAATAATGTAAATAAAAAGAATGGTCAAGGGAGGATTAATACTCCTAACATCTTTTTCCTTGATTATGCCACCAGGCACATGGTTTTTTGTGATTGATTAAAAAATAAACACCCTTCCAATGGGACAATCGAAACCAAAGCTCCTTCGAAGCACTAAAGAAACAACTATTTTATACACCCCTAATCTCCCCACCAAAATTTAATAAATAGTGTATCCTCTATATCTTGGCATCATCTTTCCTTGTTTCTAGTGTCCTAGTCCAACAAGATGAAGATCATAATGAAAGTGTCATTTTCTATATCATCAAAACATTGGTCAAACTCTCAATCAACTATACTCGTGATGAAAATCTTACACTATCTATCATCATTTCCATGCAAAAATTGTACCATTACATCTTACTTTGGAAAACCACTGTAATTACAGACCCAACGCTATGCAATACATACTAAGTCATCATCTCATTAAAAATAATTTTACACAATTTATCCATGTTCATTAATAATTTGATCTCAAGTATGTTATCCAAAAAATCAATCCTATGCTTGTCCCTTGTCCAGTTCATTATAGACCTCCCTACCAACACTCTGAGAGAACTTATGAATGACCAATTCCCTAATGAGCATCTATTCACTAGTACTAGAGATGATCCACAGTATGGTGATATACTGAATTACCTCTGCACTCAAGAAATTTCATCACACCTATGATGACCGATGACGTACCTTCCATCAAGCTCCTAGATATCATCTCCTCGGAGATATTTCATATCATCATGGGGATAACACCATTCTCTATAAATTCTTATCACATGAAGAAGTTGAACAAGTCCTTAATGATTTCCATAGTGGATCCTACGATGGCCACCTATCTATATTGTTCCCAAAATATACTTCACATAGGGTATTTTTGGTCATCAATCTTCAAATACTATGATGACACATTGAAGAGATTTCCCAATTTCCAAGTATTTTCCTACAAAAAACAAGCACCCCCTGATCCCCTCCATCTGTTCATTACCACTAGCCCCTTTTGTAAATGGTAAGGTGATTTCATGGAGTGTTTACCACCCTCATCCTAGGGTCACAAATAAATATGTCTGGCAGTCGATTACTTCACTAAGTCGGTTGAATTCATGCCTACATTTGATTGCTCCAGCACTATAGTCGAACAATTCTTCTTCAAGCATGTCATTTCCAGCTCTGGTGTACCAAAATAGTTATTCTTTGATAATGGAACCCACTTACATAGTCATGAATTTGAGGATTTATCATTGTTATTAGGATTCAAACACAAATTCTCTACATCTTATTATCATTAATCCAATGGACAAGTTGAAGTCATGAACAACGTTCTCAAAACTACACTTTGATGTACAGTGAATACGAACAAACTCAGTTGGAACCATGTGATATTACCCACTTTATGGTAATATAGAACCTCAATTAAAAATTCCATTGACTTTCCCCATTTCACCTTGTCCACAACATCGAAGTAGTACTACCTGTTGTGTGCCATATCCCTACACTCTAATCCACTGTGGAGTTGTTACCAGATACCTCAAATCTTGAGTAATGACTAATTACTTTGGAATAGAATGAAGAATGTAGGGACTCAATACAATATAATGAGGCCATGAAGCTTCAATCCAAATCTCACTATGATCTCCAAGTTTGTCCCTTCACCTTTAATGAGGGGGATTTTGTCCTCATGTTTAGCACTAAAAATGACTCAAAACAAAGACTAAGGAAATTTTTATCCAACTGGACCGGACCATATCATGTAAAATAGTGCCTACACAAAGGGCCATATATATTATAAGATCTGGAAGGAATAACCCTCAACATGCCTATCAACGGTTTGTATCTGAAACAATTATCTCTATAAAATCTCATGCACATCACAGGTGCTCCATGTTTTGGTTCATATTTATGTATTGTCAATACCTTTGTTATGTCCTTTACTGCATTTGGGTATTTTCATCATGTGTGCAAGATATCAACCCAAACACGAATATTTTTCAAACCCCATTTACAATGGCGCAAGTCTCTTGTCACATGTATCATACTGAAATTGGCATATAGGAAACATCATCCCTCTGTTTACATTGGATTTACCAATACTCCCACTGATAACCATAAATTCCTAATTCCCAGTAATGATGTACCATCAACATTCTTCCTGAGAATAGTATGATCCACCCATGGGTGTGCACACCATTATCCCCAAATCATGATTTGGCACCCATGATGTCGAACCCCCACAAGTTTAAGGAATTTGACCAAATTTGAAAATAGCGACCCATAGTTCATCAATTTATAGTTTTGCATTTACTCCCCCATATTCAAGGGTTGATGCCATCAAATTTATTGGAACATATTATGATAAAGATCAACAATTAACCACTCATTGCTTCATGATAAATCCACTACTTAATATATCACTCGTATTATCCCCCTCACAAAGACAAAAATGACCCCCCTTCCTCCAAAGATGCTAATTATATTCAATTATTCCCTACAAGAAAAATATGCATAGAATTGATTCATGGGGCACTTGTTTTCATGTTTGCAAACAACCATCACACCATCATGAAATTTTTTTCCCGACTCACTCAAAACCATGGGAAACCCATCCATCATCAAATTGATTCCTCAGTTTGATAAAAACCATGGGAATCCCGCCCATCATCAAATTGGTCACTTGGCACATTCAAAGCCATGGGGCCCACAAAAAATATTCTTTATGTATAAATGGTTCCCCAATCCACTTGAAATTGTGGGAACCACCCCATTTGTTTGGAAGCAACCCTTTCGTCACATTTTATCAATATCGTTGAGTCTCAATATACCTAACATTATCAATTTGGGTTGTCTCTATTCCCTTAGTAATGTATCTCTAACACATCCATTCATCTAATTTTCTCTTGCTCCATTACACTTTGTTCATATATTTTGAATAATTTTGGCGTCAGTTACTCCCCAAGTTTACATCAATCAAAGGAAGTTATGATCCCCACGCTTATCGATCAGTCATGTTTCAAGTCAGTCAATCTCACAGTTGGTTACAACATGATATTGGTCAGTAGGATAATACCCTTTTCTTATACTTTACTTCATCTCTCATCGACATCAAATCACCATATTCTTAAAGTTGCATTGGTTAAAGTGGTAACTTGGGATCCCTTTCAAACAATAAAAGGTATCGTCGCTTGAACTAAGCAGGGAGAGTCATTAGTTATCCCTAACTTAATGGTATCATCTATACTTGATGAAAAAACATTTATTATATCAAGGGGAGTTGTACATTTCGAAGGTAATAGTGTTCACATTTTCAAATCATGTCAGAAGCAAATCTAGCATAGTGAAGTCCCCCATTCAACAACTTCACTAGTATTCATGTCCCCCACCCTCATGCACTCTCCACGATCTTCAACAGCTCTGTTTTTTCAGTACCAATGACATCATTTTTAGGATCATGTACTCTCATATGGATTGAATCCGACTTCATCTATATCCTAGTAGTTCTATGAGTTGACACATTGGTATCCTGATTCTGTAGAGACTTGGGAATATCCTCGCGAGCATGGGTAATCCATCCTCATTTGTATAAAACAACATTCTTTGTTATTGCTTCACCAACAACCTTCCCCCATGGGAAAAATTTATTTGTCCACACATGCTTTAGATATTTCAAGAACAAAAAATAAATGATGATACATTATCAACCCTACAGTACCCTCCGAACCTCATACATCAAAGGGCATCTTTTAACGGCCAAATATTGCACACATGTAACATTTTTTCAATTCGCACAATTAGGAGTCATCAACATATAGCATGCATCCCACTAATGAAATTCTAATCAAGATCAAAGAAGCAGAATGAGTTCAAAAATGCTAAAGAATAGTAAAAAAAAAGGTTGTGTGTCCAAACCTATAGCAAGGTTCACTACAGTGAATATTACCAATTTTGTGCCTCCATAGGACCTATGTATATTTCCCTTCGATATCCACATCACTATCAAAACGATGGGATATCAACAACCAACCACGCATTTAAGGCTCATGTAGGCCCCTCACCAAGACAAATTTGAACTTGTTTTCTCTACATTATGGATATTCATTCAATATCCCCCATTGTGTACCTTGAAGCTAGTTCATGAGGTGATGGGGTTCAAACTTGGATATAGTTTTTTCTTGTCCACCTCTTGTCCTATAAATGGAATCCATGGGCATGCATATTGTATGAGAAATATAGAGAAAGGTTATGCTACTAGAATTATGTTGGATCTTCTTCATATCCCATCTTTTCCAAACCTATTAGCATTCTCCATGCTCCCTTTCCTCCTTCCTCCAAGGGGAAAGTGTTTCTTTCATTTGTTCTTCACACTTTCTAACACCTAGTGTGGACAAAATAGACCACCCTAAGGGATATTTTTCGATTTCATTTGAATCTTACAGCTCCTAGGTGACACTACATGTATTTTATTAACCATTGGGAAATCTAAAGTGGTTCATGCATTAACTCTTTGTTATGGTTTGCACCCCCCTTGTCTCTTTTATTTTAAATTTCATTTTATTTGTTTTTTTTGTATCTTGTTTGTAATAACAAGAGTTTGAAGTATTTACTTTGGGTTTATCGCATTTTCTTTATGTTTCTAAATATTGGGCCTAGTCAACAACCTCAAGGCATTTCACCCAATATGGGAGAGGTTTCACATCTTTGTGCATAATTTTCCACAACAACTCCCTTCTTTCTCGGGCCTCATGCACTGTGGTATGGATCTAGTCTTTTATTCTACGAGATTATACAACTTAAAAGGGATCCTCTTCCTCTCTATTCAATAACAAATATTTCCTACGCCAATAGTTCAAATCTGATTATTCCACGAATTCAACAAAAACTTCATGGCTCCTCCCAAGAACCCCAATCATGAGGATGTCTACCTTATATAAGCACAACTAAAATTTTTCTACAAGTAACAACAAATTATTCAAAATCAAAATAAACTTATTCAGGAGCACACCTAGGTGATACGTGATTTAGCTATAGAATTACATGATCTTCAACCTAACAAGGCCACATCTCAACCAACCCCTGGATTGTGTCGAACCTTGAATTGACCTTTCCATAGTTTTATGGTTCTTTTGATGGTTACTAGGTCAAGGTTTGGATATGAGCATTATCTTCATATTTCCATCATCATAACTCACTACAATAAAGAGATGAAGTCACCTCGACATCCTATCATCTACAAATATTAGCTCCCTGAATGTGGATTTATTCCAAACACACGAGTTGAATCCCTTTGCATGGAACTTAATGACCTGAGATTCATTACACTCTCTAGTTCCATCAGTACTTGGGACCAATTATGCAATCCATTTGAATATTTTTTCTGTCTAGTAGACTATGTCGAGAGCATCTAAGCACATCAACTTCAACTTTGTTGACTTTCCACTCAAACAATTGAGCAATACATTGAAATATTTTTCAAATTATAGGATAAATCTCCATTTCAAATCCAAAATAGGTACCGATAATTAAATTTAATTATGGTTTAATTCTTTCTCTCCTTCATGAAGTTCCTTTGATGCACAACTCTTCTCTTTCCTTTGATTTTCAATAGATTTTATCTGTTGAAAAGAAACTAGGCAAACACCCAATTCCCTTTTTTCTCGATCTTGTTTCCTTCCTTTAGAAGATATCTCTCCCACAAGTATTCCTTCTCTTATGGTTTATACACCCCCACCTGCCACTAGTTAATGTTGCACGCTCCATAAATCATCCTCTCATAGCATAAAAAAGTGGCCATGCTTTATAACACCCAAACTCTAGAAAGACCTTACTTTTTTACCCTAACAAATATCCTAAACCTATAGATGCGTCCATTGATATAGAAAACCCTCCTACATTTAATTGAAACCTTACTCTAATATGTTCCCATGAAGATGGATAACACAATTTAGCAAGAGGCAGGCATGAATCATACAAAACAAAATATTAATTGAGCTTTGGTTAATCCATTGATCGAGCTTTTGAAAACTTGATCATGGGATAAAACCAAGAAGTTGATCAAGATTTTTTAAAAACCTTGATCAAGGGTTTAGATGACCCTCAATCAAAGTTTAAAAAAATATTGATCGATCTAGTATCATTAAAAAAAAAATATTCCATGAGAATACCATATAAATTACAAAGAATATCAATCAATCTTTTACAAAGATCGATTGAGCTATTCCATTGACTACATCGAAACCCTCGACCGAGGTAATACTTCAAAAACATGCCTTTAGCTCCTTTTCTACAAATTTAATTTTACTGGCCTCTTTGAAAGGCATAACCGTATTCAATAATTGCACCTCAGGTGGAGGACTTGATGCTGGTAGAATCGTCTATCCATTGGCATATAAATGATGCGTTCTGAGTCAGTATGATATTATTTTTTATTTTTTTCTTAAAACTTATACTTAAAAACTATGTCCACAACTTCACAGCAACTCAAAAAAAATCAACAACATAAAAAGTACACAACCAAAAGAATTTTAAAAATATATATGCCCCACAGCGACATTTCCCCTTCAAAAGGATATATTTGGTTTTTTCAATTTTTATTAGTAAAAAAAATTCATGTGCACACAAATTTGTTAAAAATATGATTCAAATTTTCAATGGTCAATTTCAAAAATTAATAAAAATATATATATTTTCAAAATCAGTTAAAAAATATATTCTGGAGTGCATTATGTGTATAGTATATTCATATATTTCTTATTAAAAAATTATACATTTATCATGTTAGAATATTGAGAATATGATAAAAGCATGCATTAATACAAAACATCCATAGCATGAGTTGATATAGCTTTCTATCGTAATAAGAAACAAATAGAATGAACACAAAGGGAAATAATGGAAGAGACAAGAGAACACCAGATATGCGTCGTAAAACCCGAAATGGGGAAATATCCATGGGAAGGTTGAAATATTCTTAATCAACAACAATCTCCAATATTACAATGGATCTCCCACACATGAGCATCACATCCCACTCCATTATCACATTGTGCGACACATCCTTGTTTGTAATTCTTGATTAATTTACAATGACTCATTCAGCTCATATACGAAGATGTATTACAAGAAATACATCCCATAACACAGGTGGGATAAACATAATTTCACCTCTTTATATAATAAAAGGTAATAAGAGTAAATTATTACAAAATACATGTGGGATACCTTGTTTACAGAAGAATGGGCATTATTAACTTTCAAATGCATTCAGTCATCATTACATATTACAACACTCCTCATTAAGATGATTGGGAGATATAATATAAAAATGGAGGAATATGGCATTACATATCATTCCCTTGATGACAACTTCCAAAATTTCGATAAGATATGAATAAAAATACACTTTTCCTCATGGAGTAGATGAGGATAACAACTGCTTCTCACTTAACCATGAACTAAGTTGTATGATGAAGTATACCACAATAGTGTGTGGCCAATACAACAAAACATGTGGCAATGTAACATCCCTAAAAATTCATAAAAAAAAAAATTTACTACATGTAACTTTAAAAATTGCTAGGAAATAAACTCCAAGAGATGTTATACTTCATTTACTCCCTCTGTCGTGATCTTAATTGCTTGAATTGTATTATGCAAGAATCATGTTCCTATGTTTAGTGTTTATCATTAGCATGCTTCATTTTATGACCTTTTGTCAATATTACGTCATACGTTCTGGTTGATACTATTTTGTGACAATAATTGCTTTTCAAGACTCTGTTGGTCGCAAAGTCATAAAACTGTTTGTTGTTCCTTCAGATTGTTCCACTCATGAGTTGTTAAAGGAAAAGGTCATAGTATTACTTAGTCTTTAAGACTAATGCATGAACCTTCGTTTTCCATTTGTGCAAGTGGATGAGATCAAGTTTTGCTAAGGAACAATCCTACACTATAATGAAACAAAGTGATAAGCAAAGGTGGTCCACCTTGGTTTGGAAAAGAACCTAAACCTTAACCCAATTTTTGATCTACATACTATATATTATACCATATATATCCTTAACATGCAAAATTCCTAACCAATTAATATACTATATGCCTAAAATATATCATATGCCTTGAAATACCTCAACCTTGGATAAGACATATCATAAGCAATATGATAACTTTTAACTATACCATATGTTATAAAATCCATAGTGGGGGACATTATGCATGAAGTTTTAGTCTTTGGTTATGATGCAACTGTTGGCATAAACCTTGGAACAAAATTGGTGAAAACAATATGCAAAGGACATGACATAAAAACATCCACATGCAGGCCATGTGGTCGCATTAAAAACTCCAGTTGGTGACAAATGGTCAGGGTGCAAAATCCTAGGGGATTAATGCATCTTGATGGTTGTGTTTGTCCTTTCTATGGGGTTATGTTTGATGTTAGTTGTTCTCTCATTTTTCCATTTGGCCTATGGCTGTTCGATTTCGTTTTTCTTCCATATGTGAACAGAGATGGAGGAGCCAACAATCTTAGCCCTCGACACCTTCTAAACCCATCCAAGACTGAACAGTTCGCCAGTGGAGTTGGTAAACCTCATTTTAGTGAATTTTGGGTGACTCTGGTTGGATTTAAGAATGCCAAGAAGGTAGATACTTCATTCACATTTCCACTATTGTTTTTCTCTCTTTGTACAAGGTTTATAAAACTATTGTTTAACTCCCAAGATAATGTGTGTGCAGGAGATAACCAGAAGGACTCTCTACAACGAGGGTTTTGGTTGGATACTAGTCGAGAAGCTCTTGCAACCAGTAAGACTTATGGCTTCACCTTTCAAGGCTCTATAGAACAAAACTTGGTGTCTTGTTGTGTGTTGATCCCCATAGTTTTGGGGCTTCATCTCTGCACCTGTTGTCGGTGTGAAAGTGATAATTTCCTTTGCTAATATTATGAACTTGATACTGTAATCCATGGAGTCATAGTGACTATGCCAATTTTATAACCATATGTTTAATATATATCTATTATAGTTTTTCTACTGGTTTTGAATACTGTAAGGGTTTTATCTTGTAAGAACCCATGGGGGATTTGCATAACGGTAAGATTAATCCTTGTAATACTATAACTTCTTGTAATTTAAAATAATGTCGCTCTGTGTAATATATATTCCCTACTTTGGGTTTCTTTTATAGTTTGTATAAGTTACAAAAAAAAATCTATCCATGACGCCTTTGTATCGTCTTACTTGTATTTAGAAAGGGTCGTAAGGCCATTGTCAGTAATGTATTTTCTATTTGAATCCAGGAATGATTTTTCTTATGGTCTAAAAGAATCATGAGGGATTTAATCTTTATAAACATGCCATAGTGTTGTAGCTTCATTTTGTAAAATAATGTAGAAATATGTTTGAAGTTACTCTATTTGATTATTAGCTTGTTTATTGTTTTACATTTTGTATTTAAAATATGGCCAAGAGGTCCTTACTGCCGTGTTTGATTTGGAACAAGAGCTGTAAGGCCTACTTCAAAATATTATGACTCTTACCAATATCTAGCAATGTTGTGAGCGATTATATATCCAATTTGATTTACAGTTCATTGCTTTCACAATACTTTTCTATAGCCGCGATGCCTTTTTCCCGTTGCATTCATTTCTTGAAAGGCTCATGGAGCAATTTGTCAATGTAATGTCTCAAGTCTACTATGCAAAACTGAACACTCTTTAATTCTACAATTTAAATTAAAATTTCTGAAATTGAATTAATTCACAGAAAACCTTCTTGAACTGGGAAAATTAGGGAATTCTTCTCAGAAATTTTGCAAGAAAAAGGAGTGAGCGGTGGGAAGCAACCAAATACATATAGACATGGAATTCCCTCTCCCCTATCACATTTATATCTGGTGCCATTTAGGGTTTATAATCCGCATTGCGGAAGTCTACTACCACGCTTTTGGGCAGCCAAACCGTGAAACTGAGGGTAGTTCAATCTATTTCAACCAGGGGATTATGGAAACTTACAGATGGTTGTTCCAGAATTAATATAAAATAATTAAATGTTTTGGACAGTTTTCTAAATTTCTGGAAATTTCTGAGAATTTTTGCATGAATTTGGGTTTTTTTGGCAGTTTTGGCCAAGGGAAAACCTACGCAGAGGATGATCCAAAAAGGTTGTACGAACCCAAAAAAAAATATTTTTGGATATGGGTATGGGAATTTGGGCCTATTAGCGACCCACAAGAACTGAAAGAGCTTCGTTTGAGTCAACAGAACTTGTTTTACATTAGTTTTAGCAAAACTAGTTATTAAAAGCTAGTAATATAGCTAGGGTCTAAAAATAGCAATTAATAATCTCAAATTCATTTATTTAATATATAAGAATTGTAACAGAGGTAAATATAATATCTTTGAACATGTAAACTCTCTTCAACCACTTCCCAGCATGGCATATTTCTTATTGCACTCATATTTATTCATTTTCCCCCATACATTGATAAAATGGGCCTTATTGGCAAAAATGAGACAAGATTCTTTATGGAAAGAGATGTTTCGACCTGATAAATTGAATTTGTAGAATATTATGACACTATAGAATATAAATTACATAATGGACTTACCATTACAAGGATGCTCCAAAAATAAGGGGCAGGAGGCCCGAATCATGGCCAGCAAGGGGATGTGAGCATAGGTGAAGCATGGGCTTCACTAGAGCTCGACCTGAACTTGATGGAGGATGAAATTAGTTTGATAATCCTTCAATTTTTGCAAGCTAGTCCTCCACACCTGCAATGGAAGAGAAAATGATGGAAGGAGAGGGGAATGGAATGTTGGGGCTCATCTCCCAGTAGTATGAGGCACAACACTCAGAAGTAATGCTCACATAAGCATCAAGAAATAAAATCATCAACCAAACTGAATAATGGAGTTGGAATGCTTCTTTTATAGAATTAATTTTGACCTACTGAGCAAGTTATTTGGCTTGGTGACCTATGAGAATAGGTCACCCATGAGTGGGCATACTTTCCTTTCTTTTCTTTAAGTTGCCTTTCCTTATTTTTCCTCTTTTTCCTCTTTTTCTTCTTTTATGAACTTTCCTACTTTTCATACTTTCTTGCTTTTCCTGTTTTATCCCGCTTTCTAGATTTATGCCGCTTTTCTTGAAATATTCCTCTTTTCTCATTTTTTGCAACATTTTTGGACTCTAGTGCTTACTTGACTTGAAAAGTTTATTTCCACATCATTTAATTACATAATTAATAAAAGGATGAAATTAAATTAAATACATGCCTCAAAATAATTATTAACAATGTATTTCCTAGGAAGAATAATTAATGTCAATTTGAGCCCCTAGGAATTTCATCATGGTCAACACATTTAATGTCCCAAAATATCGAGACATGACAATCCTCCCCTCCCAAATCTTCTTGTCCTCATGTAGAAGCACTCCATAGTGCTGCAAATTTGTTCATCATGTAGGAGAACTAGAGCATGAATCCATTGTGAAAAAAGGTTGACTTTCTCCATCAAACCAGCCTGTAAAGTTTCTCCAAAACAAGCAATGCGAGGGTCCCATTGCTTGCATTGCACCCCCTTTAGTGTGGATTTCTTCCCACACAGCTTATCAGGAAAATTTATGCCTAAATCCCATTTCCTAAAATGTAAGTATCCAAACATTAAAATCCAACATACAAATTTATCATCACAGGAAATGACATTCATGCTATGGAAATCATACCACTACACTGAAAACTAGAAATTCTCAATACAAAGTTTATATATGTAATATTTCCCCACCCAACATAAATTTCCTTATGTGCTTGATGCACATCAGAATTGAATCTCACAATGGTGTTTCTGCAAAGACATAGGTGTGAGTCCCATGTCCAACCCTAATGAGTATAGGCATCATCCAACCAATAAGGATGCCAAAAATGCTCACAATAAGACAATGCATCACAATTATCTCCTAAAATGCAAGTAGGAAAAATAAATAAGTGTCCCATCATCCAATTTGAGAGGGTACTAAAACTCCAACCAAAAGGTCCATGTGAACACTTCCAATGGCTCAAATCTCTGCCATTGGTCATAGGGTACACGGATCCATCCAATTGTGTGTATTTCCTCCACCAAGACCACTTGATGCAAGATGTTTTCTCATCAACTCCTCTTGACAGTTTGATTGCTCAGCTTCCATCCACTGCTCATGAGTAGAAATTTTTCTACAAGAAGACTCCATGTGTAACATGTAATCTTCCACCCAATCCACATGTGGCTGAATTGCATCAAGTGACAAAAATATGTGCCTATGTGGCTGATGGGAGGGTGATGGTGCATTCCATAAGTCATCATGAACACCTAGGAAATCCTCTAGCTCTTTCTATTGCACCAACAAGGAAAATTCCTTCTCCCAAATTTCATTCTTGCTTTATGAGGATGAAATAGAAGTGTGGGTAGAACTATGAATCAGATCTCTGCAATACTTATCCACCCAACTTATGGATGCCCCATCTTCATCCTCATATAACTCTCCCATGGGGAAGAGATTATTTTTGGGAAACAATTCCAATTTTTTCTGGAAAAGGCCAAGTGTTTGGTTCTCATCAAACTTTTTTGTACAGTCCTCAAGCACAGAGAAATTAGAATGCACCTCACATGCATGTGTATGGAAGTTACCCAATGGCTGAAAATTAAATCCTTATGGCTTCCCACATGTCAAGACAATGTTGGTCACAACAAAAAAATTATTGTAGAAATTAAATTCTTTATCTCTCACCTTCTTCACTTCAAAGGTGTCTCTATCCACCCAATCAATGGATGAATAAGGAATTTTATTTGCTGATCCATAAGGAATGATATCATCCATATTTATGGTAGAGAAGAACACTTCATGCTTCCTCTCAACCTCAATGAGTGCTTGGCCAATATTCTCTTCCTCATAGCTTTTCACAAGCACTTGCAAATCTAAGTGCATCTCATGATCCACCATCTCATCAGATTCCTCCCTCTATTCAAGAATGCAATCAGCCTTGTGAATATGGCTGAATGGTGTGTAGGAGGGTAGGTAATACCTTTGCAACTTCTCATGAAGTTTCTCTATCTCCATCTTGGAATCTTGGAGTGCACATTGAGTGCTCTTCAAGGAATCTTGGGTGGTCAACAAATCTTGTGTGAGGTTGCAAATTTCTTCTCCATCTTTCAAGGATTATCCATGCAACACATCAGCAAGCTCAATAAAATCATCTCTATCATAAATCAATTGTAAGAATTCCCCTTGTATTGTAGACAATGCCTTCTACATCTCCTCCTTGGATTCAAGAGAAGATTGATATTCCAATGAAGCAACTATCCAACACTGGTGTGCCACTGAAGAATGTGTGTCTTGGAGAAGGTGAAAAGCATTTTGAATATTCTTTTCATTCATTTTCAAAGGCCAAGGAAATGAGTGAGGTTCTTGAGGAAAATCACCCTCTTCTTCTTTCCTGCAATTTTCTTGTTGTGACTTGCACTTCTCTTTATGAATCTTTCTTTCTACTTTCCCACCTACAATACTAGATGGCTCATAGATCTCCACAAAGGTGATAGTGGGATTCTCAATGAGTTCAAGCCTCTCCTCTGATGTGTATGAAACTTCATCATGCTGCAAGAGAGTCCAAAATTCAGAACTGTGTGCATCCCTTTGCACCATATTTTTCTCCTTCAGATTTCCTAGTTCACACCTAGCTGGTGGGGGATTGTCTTCCACTTCATTGGGAAATTCAAATGATAAATTCAGATATGATATTTCTTATTCTTTTGGATCTGATCCAAAATATTCCTTCACCATCTTATCTCCATTGACACCCTCACCCTTATTTGCATTGATTGTGTGATCCACAATAGAGAAACTAGGAGTGAATTTATCTCCCTCACAATTGGCCTTCCTCTTGTAGTCCTTAGATGCAAGCAGATAATTTTTGTCTTTCCATGGATCAGAGGGATGTAAATGAACATTACTTCTGAAAAAATTATAACCTTCATCACACATTTTCTTCACCTTATCCTCTTCTTGTACATACACTATGGTAGCCTATTCTTCCACCAAATTTTCCGCTTCACACCCAAGCAATGTGGTCTTTGTTTCTTCTTCCATATGTGGCTCCCGAGGTGACTCTAAATATAATTTATAATCCTATTTTGTATATGATCCAAAATATATATCTTCATCCATAAATAATCCCACATATTGAGTAGTGATTTGGAGATCACCCACCAAGAAGCTTGAAGTGCATTCCTCTTCAACTTCTCCTCTTATTCAACCACCCTGCGGCGATTTGCACTTCACCTCATGGATATTTTCTTTTACTTGATCACTTGAAGAACTAAGTGAGTCATGTACCTTTTCCATGATTGAGAATGGATTTAGGCCCTCACCCTCCTCTTCATATTTCCTATCCAGAATATTTGGACCAATAGGCCCTTCTTCTTTTTCCTCATCAATACTTCCATTGGAAGCACTACATGTTTCTTCCTCTGGAAGGTTCATGAAATTCTCATTTGAAGGATGGTTTTTCAATGGATCTTTCTTCTCCAAGCAAGTTGATGAAACTTCACTCTCTGAAATAGTACTCATGTCACCACTTTTGGAATATCTGCTAGAAGAACACCCAAACAATCTCATAATGGTTGGACGAACAAATGGCTTTGCTGCATATTCCCTTTCGGCTTCCTTTTATTCTTCCTCACTCACATAGTTGGAACAATTTGGTTCCTCCATGGATGATTGGATTTTATTGAAAGAATTCTCATCCACATCTTTGGGCCCGAATCTATACTGGAAATAAATATATTCCTTGAAAGTAATGTCTGCACAATTTTTCCTACCCAAGGACGGATATTCCTTGTAGCAGCTAGTCATGTCTTCACATGCTTCCATTATCTTTGTAAATTATTTCTTAACCTTTGGAGAATCATATATTATCTATTCTTCATATCATGGCCAATATTTTTCATCATATTCATTTTTTGTTAGGCCTGTATCAACATAGAGGATTTCTTCTTCTTCATATTATTTGCAGTATTCTTCATACTGCTCATCATATTCATCCTCATAGTATGATATGGCTGCAAATTTATTCGCTGAGATATTTCTTTCCATGGGATGATCCAAGGAAATAGCTCTGATGCCACTCTAATGTCCCAAGTCTACTGTGCAGACTTGACAACTCTTCAATTCTGCAATTTAAATTTAAAATTCTGAAATTGAATTAATTCACAAAAAACCTTCTTAGACTGGGAAAATTATGGAATTCTTATTAGAATTTGAATTCCATTTAGATATTTAGGCATATAGTTCTAATAATGTTTGCAGAAAAATAATGGAGAATGAAGATACAAATTGAACAAAAAAAACCACAGAGGAAACAGACAAGTATTGCTTAGGAATTTACAGTATCATTCACAATAATAAATCCAATGTACAATAGGTTACAAATAGGAAGAAATCGAATGCATTAGGTATCAATTCGATTCTACCAAGTGGATATGACTATATCTAATTGAATATCTAACTCATGGTCTCTCAATCAATATTGGAGTCCAATGTTTCAAGACCCTAATGTCCAATAACTCAATCAATCAGTGTAAGCTAGTTAACTCAGTGCAACTGAGTGTAGTAGGTAGGAAAAACGCTCCTCCCCATGCATCCATGCATTATCCATGCATTACTAGCACTAGATAACTAATTGTGAAGTAACTAACAACGTCTGAGCCCAAATATCAACTTCCTGATGTCCAACAACTCAATCAATCCATTACATCTAGTTAACTCAGTGCAACTGAGTGTGGTAGGTAGGAAAAGCACTCCTCCCCATGCAACCATGCATTATCCATGAATTGCTAGTGCTAGCTAACTGATTGTGAAATAACTGCATGTAAATGGGGGCTAACTAATACTAACTGTGAAGTAACTGAATGTAAATGGGGGATAACTAAGACTAACTAGTTCCAAATCCACCTAACTTATGGAGGTTGGTGTCGAGACTCCCAGTTTCTCCTAAAATGTAGGGATTGGTCTAGGAGGCACCCAAACTGATGCATGCACATGCAGTAAGTGGTAGTTAACCTCTAGCAGTGTTCCCCACACTCTAGTAACTAGGCCAAGTGGACCCAATGGTACTAGTGGACCCAAATAATGAATTAAGGTTCCTAAGTTAGGCAAATATAATCTAATAGACAGTATGGTCAAGGGAGTATTAATAATCCTAACACCCGCCATAAATCCTAACTTGGAAAACTATGGGCCCTAGTAACAAGAACATAGGTCACCCAAATACAATATAAAAGAAATAATGCTGCTTAATATAACCAAGGAAATAAAGGAAAACCTCATGGGAAAAACGCCCCCCTCAAAATAAGCAGAAATACAAATTTTGAAAAAAAAAACTTGTGAATTTTTTTTGTTGCTACTATGCAGTAGTAGTATCTTGGTTCTTATGTGCACGTGAACCCATGAATCCAAACAACATTCTTATGTCTGGAGGAATCTTCCTCTTTGGAAGAAGAACAATGTACTCAACTAAATCATAAATATAAATAGTTGCACAGTGAAAAATGGACCCATGTAGAGCAGCTGAAATCATTTGAAGAGAGAGAAAAGGTGCTTGAGAATTCGAACCATGTGAGGAAAACCCAAGCAACTGATATATTTCAGCCTTGAAAACAAAACCATGAGTGGTAAATCAGCCCCAAGTTTTAGGAGCAAGTTTCTAGGAAGATGCAGAATGTCTCCCTCTTTACTAGTTCTGTGAGGAGATGAGCATGTGACCAAAGGTAGAGAAACCCTGGGACTATGGAGTGCGAATGCTTGAGCTCCATAATCTGATATAGCTTCAGAAATATCTAATAATTCACAAAATATGATATCATCAAATTCATAATAAAGAACTAACATTGAATCCTTAACAACAAAATTGAAAGAAACTTGCGGTGCTTGATTTTTCACACCAAACTTGATGAAACCAATTATAAGCAATACTGAAAGATCTTGAATATTGAAACCTGAATCAAATATTATCAGATCAGAAAATAAATTAGATCCAAAAATATTCATATCATATCCAAAACTCTGCTCTACCAATACGGTAGATGCACAATTTTTTCCTTCTTCAAAATTCTGATTTTTCGATGCATGCAATCTTGTAGGAATTTATTGGAAGCTCTAGATTAATGAGAGTGAATGGATAAATCTTATAATATGATATTATTTCCATAATATCAATGGTATTACTTATATGTACACCAGAAACATCATTATGGATAGAGAAATCAAATTCCTCTACCATTTCTGAAACAATCCCCGGTAAACTATGAAAAAAATTTAAAGAATTACAGGAGAATTTTTGGAAAGATTAGGAAGAGTGTTTTTCCTCACAAACAAAGATTCAAATGTCTTCTTCTGGATCATCCATGTGAGGAGGTGAGATATCAGGGATATCATACACTTCCATAGCAACAAGAGAAAGAGTCACTCCAAGGATATTTTCTTCCATTTAAATTGACTTTAGGGAAAAATCTGCTTCTTCTTCATCTTCAACAATTTGCTTTTCTGTAGGAGAGGGCATGAAATCATCATGCTATATTTTATCTAAACCTCTCTCAACATATGGGATTTTAGAGTCATCTCCCAGTTGAATGTAAGGTCCTCCTGATAGAGGGAAAGTGATGAAGGATCCCATGGAAGCAACCATGTGGTTAGATGTTCCAGAATCTATCACATAAGCCTTCGATAAAGAGAGGCTTGCATGAAATCATATCTCATCTTATTTGTTCTGCTATTCATCATCTGACATCACTGCTCTTTGTGGAAGGGAAATATTGTTTTGAACACATAGAGCTTTCATATGGTTGAGGGTCTTCTTCATGCACAAGTCTTCTAGATGAAAACCCCTCATACAACAGGGTTACTTTTCTTCTTAGAGCTGGAGGCCCTTTAGGAAGTTTGTTGATTCAAATCAGCTGCTTTTGGCTCCTTCTTCTTTGATTTCCCCTTTTCTTGCGCTTTGGAAGAGTCAGTAACTAGGAAATATTGATCTTCTGAGGTCTTGATTACTCCCATTATGATCAACTTGTCTTTCTCCTTGATTAAAGACTCGGAAAAAGAATCTAATGAAGGAATTTTCCAATCAAGAAATATTTCCTGCTTGGAATGAATTATGGAAACAAATACATAATACTCAGGGCTTAGTTTGCTGAGTATGGAAAGGAAATCCTACTCATCCTTCCATTCTATTTCTCACTATCTGCATTGATGTACTAGAGACTTGAATTTGGTAAAGAATTGCTCAATAGTCTCGATACTGTTGGGATGTAAAGATACCAAATCATTCTCTAGAATGTACCCCTCAATCTCATCTTGTTTGTTAAACAAGTTATCAAGCTTCTCCCAGGTTTCTATGGGAGTCCTCAATCCTTCTAGGTAGAAGAGGGGATATCTAGATATATAAGTACATAAGTACTTGAATGCTTTATCACAAGGGTTCAAATTTTTTTTTTGTTCAACCGGTTGATGAGGTTTAGCCTCCCATCCATGAATGATCATATGGTAGCCATGCTTACGCAAGTCTAGCTGCATATCAACTTTTCAATCAAGATAATCAGAAGTTGTGAGGATTCGTGGTTCAGGAGTATGTGAACTCATAATTTATCCAGATGGAAGACTTGCAAAGCTTCACACAAGCTATGTAGCACTTGTCAATTTCATTATAAAAACACTAAAACATATGAACTGTTAGAATCATGCTTTTCCTCATCGTGGAGAAACAAGCATGAAACACTGCCTGAGAAATATCTAATACGATATTAGAATTAGAATTCCATTTAGATATTCAAGAATATTGTTCCATTAATGTTTGCAGCAAAATAATGGATAATGAAGATACAAAATGAACAAAACAAACCACACAGGAAACAGACAAGTGTTGTTCAGGAATTTACAGTATCATTCACAATAATAAATCCAATGCAATAGTTTACAAATAGGAAGAATTTGAATGCATTAGGTAAAAATTTGAATCTACCAAGTGGATATGACTGTATCTAACTGAATATCTAACTCATGGTCTCTTAATCAATATTGGAGTCTAACAGATCAACTCCGTGATGTCCAATAACTCAATCAATCAGTGTAATCTAGTTAACTTAGTGCAACTGAGTGTGGTAGGTAGGAAAAAAGCTCCTCCCCATGTAGTCATGCATTAACCATGCATTACTAGGGCTAGCTAACTGATTATTAAGTAACTGACAAATTTTGAGTCCAAAGATCAACTCCATGATGTCCAATGACTCAATCAATCAGTTACAACTAGTTTACTCAGTGCAACTCAGTGTGGTAGGTAAGAAAACTACTCCTCCCCATGCAGCCATGCATTATCCATATATTTCTAGCACTAGCTAACGAATTGTGAAGTAACTGAATGTAAATGGGGGATAACTAAGACTAACTAGTTCGAACTCCACCTAACTTATGGAGATTGGTGCTGGGACTCCCACTTGCTCCTAAAATGTAGGGATAGGTCTAGGAGGCACCCAAACTGATGCATGCACATGCAGTAAGTTGCAGTTAACCTCTAGGAGTGTTCCCCACACTCTAGTAACTGATATAGGTGGCCCCATTAGTCCAAGTGGACCCAATGGTACTATTGGACCCAAATACTTAATTAAGGTTCCTAAGTTAGTCAAATTTAATCTAATAGACAGTATGGTCAAGGGAGGATTAATAATTCCAACAATTCTTCTGGGAAATTTTGCAGGAAAAAGGAGTGAGAAGTGGGAAGAAACAAAATACATTCAGACATGTAATTACCTCTCCCCTATCACATTTATATATGGTGCTATTTAGGGTTCAAAATCTACACTGCGGAAGCCTACTACCACGCTTCTGGGCAGCCAAACTATGAAACTAAAGATGGTAGTTGAGTCTGTTTCAACTAGCAGGTTATGGAAACTTGAAAAGGGTTGTTCCAAAATTAATTTAACATAATTAAAGGGTTTGGACATTTTTACAAAGTTCTGGAAATTTTTGAGAAGTTTTGCATGAATTTGGGTTTTTTTGGTAGTTTTAGCGAAAGGAAACTCTGCGCAGAGGAGGATCGCAAAAGGTGGTATGAACCAAACTAAAAATATTTATGGATATGTGTATGAGAAGGTGGGAATTTTAGTGACCCATAGGACCTGACAGGATCAGTTTGAGTTAACATAAATTGTTTTACATCAGTTTTAGCAAAACTAGTTATTAAAATCTAGTAATCTAGCTAGGGTCTAAAAAGGGCAGTTAAATCATCTCAAATTCATTTATGTAATACATAAGAATTGTAAAATAGGTAAATATAAGATATTTGAACATGTAAACTCTCTTCAATCACTCCCTAGCATGGCATATTTCTTATAGCACTCATATTTATTCATTTTCGCCCATACATTGATAAAATAGGGCTTATTGGCAAAACTGAGACAAGATTCTTTATGGGCAGAAATGTTTCGACCTGATAAATGTAATTTGAATAATATTATGACCCTAAATAATAGGTATTACATAATGGACTTACCATTACAAGGATTCTCCAAAAATAAGGGGCAAGAAGCTCAGATCATGTCCAGCAAGGGGTTGTGAGCATAGGTGAAGCATGGGCTTCACTGGAGCTTGACCTAAAATTGATGGAGGCTGAAAATGACTCTGATAATCCTTCAATTTCTGCAAGATATCATTCCACACCTACAATGGAAGAGAAGAGGATGGAAGCAGAGGGGAATGGAATAATGGGGCTCATCTCCCATTAGTATGAGGCACAACACTAAGAAGTAATGCTCACATAAGCATAAAGCAATCAAATCATCAATCAAACTGAATAATGGAGTTGGAATACTTCTTTTATAGAATTAATGTTGACTTGTTGAGCAAGTTACTTGGCTTGGTGACCCGTGAGAATAGCTCACCCATGAGTGGACATACTTTCCTTTCTTTTATTTGCTTTTCCTTTCATTATTTTTCCTCTTTTTCTGACTTTCCTTCTTTTTTGAACTTTCCTGCTTTTCCTATTTTATCCTGCTTTCTAGATTTATGCTGCTTTTCTTGAAATATTCCTCTTTTCTCATTTTTGGAAACATTTTTAGACTCTAGTTCTTACTTGACTTGGAAATTTTATTTCCACATCATTTAATTGCATAATTAATAAACGGATGGAATTAAATTAAATACATGCCTCAAAATAATTATTATCAATATTTTTCCTGGGAAGAATAATTAATGTCAATTTGAGCCCCTAGGAATTTCATCATGCTCAACACTTTTAATGTCCCAAAATATGGGGAAATGACAGTCAATAACTTATTACTGTTTAACTTTTAATTACTTGTAAACTACTATCAAAACTTGCAGGTTACTTGATGTATAAAATCCATTATAAAATGATTTAGGGTTTTGTTGTTTTGTTTATAAACTTTGAAGTGGTGGTGAAACCTTATAGGACTACAATGTACAATCCGTGAGGATCTTACCTTATTACACTTATTTTGGAAAAGAAAACACCATGGAGTCGTTATTGATATAAAATCCATGTTATCTTAATGGGTAAAAGTGCTTGCAGTATTTTTTTCTTTTCTAACAATGGTTAACAAGACACAAACCCATGAATAAATTTATTAAAATATTAAACCCTAAGGTTGTTTCATATTTTCTTCTGCAAATGAAGCCATCATAGATAAACAATGCCAACACGATTTACAACCTGTAATCAGTGTTATAGAATGTCGATAAACTCAATTTGGTATTAATAATTAATAGTTAAGAAACTAAGCTATGATGCCCTTATAAAGAACTATTGTGAAAACTAGCTCAATTATTACTTTTAATTTAAAGCTCTGATTATCCTAAATAATTCTATAGTTTGATTTATGAAAATAGGACTTGGCCCTAGAAAAATTATTGTAAATGCAAAATACTGAGTAGAAAATTGGATCTAAACATTGGATTACTTAGAAGTTCATGTTTAAGTTTATTTATATATAATTTTATTTTCTATTACTGGTTCCAACACTAATTAGTTTACAAAGCTATCGAAGAGTTCTGTTCTTAATACGATTTATTATTTTCCTATAGATATAGATCCTCGTATATAAACATCTATATTATAGTAGTCTCTGTATTTGTTTGCTATAACACTTTTACAAGTATTTACTGAGATATAGATATTTATTTGATTCTAAACTTAGACTAACAAAAAATATACAACTAATACTAACATTTTAGCAGTTTGTAGAACTAAGGTAGAAATTCTATAGAGATACTCTAAAGATGATACAAAGAGGAAATAAGAACATCATTTAGGCTACGAAATACTTGACAGAAATAACTAAATCAATAGATTTAACCTTTAATTTGAGTAAACAGAAATGTAGTTTTCCTATGAGCTTCTAGATATAGAGTTCATAACATATCCAATCATCCTACTTAAAGTTACTAAGCATATTCCACTTGTAAGTACAGATTCAAAATTAAATAACAATTGAACCTAAATAATATGTAGAAGGGGACAAACACCCAAGGGAGACCATTCCACCCAACCATATCCTGAAGTAGCCGAATTACTTGCTTATGACCCCCGACCCTATTCACTGAACCACTAGGAAAAATATATTTGAATATAGACCACACGATAAACTTGCTGCCAATTAACACTCAGTAGCAGACTTATCTCAGCAATTCCACTTTAGCTATCCCTTCATCAAATTCCTTGTGTGCTTGAATTTTTAGTTTGCAACAGTCACAAGGTTCATTCACTTAGAAATCAGAATGAGTAGTAACCCTCCTGCTCAATTTAATGGTATTTATAATATTTCCTAGGTATTTGGGTTAGTTTTGGAATTAAATGAGCCACCATCTTAGTTCCCCGTCTCAGGGAACATGACCACACTTTTAGGGATTATGCTTCCTACAACAACTAGAGAGTGAAACACTAGTGCTGCCACTTGTCAACCAGCCTTCTACAGCTTCTCATTCCTCCTAGTGGTTCATTAAACACTCATTTAACAGTCTCCCTTGGATAGGTGTATCTTCGTTTTAATTAATAAAATAAATAATTCTTAAATTATAGTCATCCTTGTTGGATAAACCCACCAACAAAGCCTTGTCAAAAAGGGTTCCCACTTTGTCGAAGCCCAACTAGCATAATCTCCCTGAGCACCAGCCCATATAGGTTTTATCCTACCCAGTAACGTCTATAGAGAAAATGAGGTCTCACCCGAGGTGTTCAACGAAGAGCTGTCAAAACTGAGTTTCCGGCAGTGGGGACGGAGCCTATGGGAATCCGACGAAATGGCACCATAAATGCTAGTTCCAGAGCTGTGCAATCAACTTTACACCATTTCCTTAACTTGCAGAGTGTATTCAAAACTTGCGCAATAATTAGAGCATCATACAATTGTCACAATATTACTAATACCGCAACATTGTTCATAAGACATATATATTCATAGTGCAATAGACAGTAGCAGAAAAGAAGATCACATTGATATAAAAGAAAGAGACTAAATCACAGCGACATCATAAGAAAACAGGTCGCAAGATCATAACATATTAGCTTGTAGTAGTGATAACAAACAATATTTGTGCCACAATAGCCATATCATATTAACCTTGCGCAAAGAACCCATATTACATAATTTTTCTCCAAAACCGGAGACTGCATACATCAGGAAAACCTAGATAAATCATAGATATAGAGGAAATTCTTCACAAAACCAGATCGCACTAGATCTTATGCCCCAATTATCCTCTGATGCAATTCTCCTATTCTTGGTCTCTCATGTACTTGCAAAACTAGATCTATAAATAGGCTTGCGCCATTACATTGAGGGTCCACTTCTAACTAAGGTATAACCACTAATGACCTATTACAAAAAAACTTGGTCAAATAACATATAAAATATTCAAATTGGTTATTCTTCCGCCCATCGCGCTAATCTAGACTTGCGTGGTACTGCGTCAGGTTGTGTAACTGCCGCGATGCTGTGTAACTCACTTACCAAAACCCCTACAAATAGGCCCCCAACACAGTCTTGTGGCTCATCCCTGAGCCACGTCAGGTTGACAAGGTATGTGCTAACATCTGCACCTTGAAATATTCAAATTGATGCCAAATATCACATACCTGAGGCTGGACTTTGTCAGCAGTACTCTGAGAATTAGTCAAAGTCTGCTTCACTGGGTGCTCTTCTCAGGCCTTGATGTCGACCATTTGTCGATGCTCTTGTACTACCTGCAGCAATGCGACTGCTTTAACTGCCAACTGTCCACTGATTTCTTGAAATTCATCAAGTTGAACATGACACTTTTCTTGGTGTTCCTACGTACGAGAGAATATTTGCTGTAAATCCTTCAGTTCCTCATCCCGTGTGGTCTGTAACATCAATGGCATGGCCCTCAGGGATGCCCTTAAGGTCGTTAGTTGAATTTTGTCCTCTTGCACTTGTACAGTCAGCTGATCAAGCTGCTTGTCCTCGACAATGCTCTGCCAAAACTGTGTTGTCGCTTCCATAATTGTTTTAGCCTCCTGCTCCTTACTTTCAAACTTAGTTGCGATGTCTTCAATGGAGGATTTCCTTTTTGCAACCTGCTCCAACGGCGTCATAGTTTGCATGAGGCCATTGAGAATCAGGTTGGTATCGTAAAGCTAAATAATAGTTTTCCCCAATCATTTGGCCTTCTTGACTAGGGTGAGTTCGGTTGTGTTCTAAAAAATGTGCTGGCAGGCTTTAGAAACAGCCTGCTCCACTTCACTGCACCTGACAGACATATGTGCATGTCCAATGATCAAGTGGTCTTGTTCCTTTTTTAGTTCCATAATCTCTTCAACATCCTTTTGCTACATCTCAACCTATGTCACCTTCAAGGCATCGATTTCTTGAACTTTTTCTTCTTCCAGCTGCACCCAGACTTGATGTATCTTGTCTACTTGTTTCTACAGCTTCTTTGCAACACTCTATGACTGAACATAGCCCTTAATCATTTCTTTCTATCGTTCCACCAATTCCAGGGTGACAACATGCTGCAACTCCACTAACGCCATAGCGGACAACCTGTTTAGGTCCAAATCCATGCTCTAGATTAATCGCAGCAACTGGTGAACTTCCTCATTTCTCATGTCGATCGTAGTCAAGGGAATTTGCACGTTCCTGGCCCAGGGCTCACTACTAATCAATGGGATGTCTTGCATCATGGGTCACATAGATTTCTACCTATAAATAATGCCAAAAATTGAATCTAAATGATCTCTTACCACACCAAATTCTTAATGGTTTGACTCTTGGATCACCTTTATCGCATCCATGGATGAGTCAGTTACCGCCTTGATAAGCCGTTGCAGTTGATATTCCATCCCCAACTTGGTGCCACTACCCGCTTCATATTCCTGGCGCGATTTGGTGCGAGTCTCCTCCCGTATGTAGTGCACTACATGCTCAAGGTCCATTTACGACTCGATGTCAGATTCATGAGTGCTCAGGTCCTTCTGGGAAGGATCTTTAGGGGCATCCAGTGGCTGCTCTTTAGATAATTCTTCCTGACTCACCGGGTTTCACCACTTAGTCGACCACTCTTGGACAATGGCATCCAATTATTCTATCATTTCTTTGTAAGGAAAAGGTAGCCACTGCTTGTCGGGGTCTCATTGCACCTGAATGTAGATAGAGTGGGGCCTGATGGAAAACTGAAGGATCCGCTGATACTTGGCCGTGGCATAAGGAGAGACTCAAGGAGCGACAACGAACATGTCTTGCAATGATTCCCAATAAACCCAAAATTGAATGACATAGTCCATCTGTTGACTGGGTTCTTCAACCCACCATAAGTTTTGATACCTTGCACCTAGGCACACATTTACCGCATCAACTGCCATCGATTGATAGTCTTCTGGTTCCATCTAGGAAAGTAGCGCAATAAGGATCAACAACCAACAATACGAGAATGACTGCCCAACCTGAGCAGCAAGTGTGTCTTCTAGAAACTGATTCAACAAAAACAGAAACCAATTCATTTTCACCCCCTCATCACACTTCTAGGCGTAGGAGACAACACCCGAATTGCATTATACTGGTCAGTTTCCCCGAACAACCTTGCTTGCCAAAATCCTTGTGTTGATGTGCACCACCTGTGATTTATTGCTATCTATACGATAAGAACAACCATCATATTGTAAACCAAAGCGCTCCTTCAGCTGCTTGGCAAGCCTTTTGTCAGTATCTCTCCCGTAGATATACTACGTCAGATCTTCCCCAACTTTATGCAAGCCTGTGATGCTTGTAATAAAATGTACTGTAACAGGGATCGGTGTATTCAACCAAAGTGTCCCTCCATGAAAGAAAGCCAACAGTTGCTTCACGTATGCATGGGCTTCATTCAATCTATTAAAAATAGGCATATTAACGAGCCCCAATAATCCAGATTTTTCTAAGCCACTCGCCTAAGGTTGAGGAATCTGCCTAATTGGAGAACTAGGATCCATCGGTATTGACTCATAGGGATCATCCATGACATATTTGAGTAATAGCAGGCCATGGTCTTCAAATTTCAATTTCATCAATGTAGGGATGATGTCAACCGAGCACTTCATCCCCTCCAGCAGCGGTGTCAATTTTGGTGGATACTTCTGATTCTTAGATGGCTGCCTTGACTTGGCTGCCGGATGCATAGGAGTGACATATCCCAAAATTTCATGAACAAAGACACCCCGAGGTGCCGTGGACTCAACATCTCCCAATATCGATGGCCCAGTCTATGTAGTTCCTTCTCCTTGCACTCTCGCTGAGGTGCAATTTTTCCTCTTCTGGGGCTGGGCCTCTGAGCTTGCCGCTTCCACTTGGGAATGGACGATGAACCGACTAGCATGCTCATAATTTCTTCTTCACTAGCCGTGGGCAAAATAGGGGATTCATACTCACTGGAAATCTGTATGGCGTCAAGGTCGCTCAGCATCCCTCATCCTTCAACCCTGAGAATGCACTCAACAGCTCTAACCTGCAACACTACAACTCACTCAAATAGCTCACACCGCACTGCAAAAGTGCTTCTCTGCTGCACACTCTACTCACTCAACTGAACAATTCCATCCTTACGCATTCCGCACGTTGTTTTATAGCTGCTTCCAATCCAAAATTCATCATTTCCAAATCTATCATCACCATTATTACTAAATCTGGTATTAATGACGCAACTGTCTCAATTGGTCAACCAATCATCGCTTTACAAACTTTAATCTTGTGCAGCCTCTCCCCTGGGGATTGCCTTGCTATTCTGATCTAACATCTTCATTTTTTTTTAGCACCTCAAGTAGTGCGCATCACCGGTCCCGACCTATAGGGCTTTAAGCGACTCCCATTGACAAGCGTCGATAAGACTGCACCATCTAATTGATGTAATTGAACTGCATCACCAAAAGTAATGGAATGAACAAGATAGGGACCTAACCAGTGCATTTGTAACTTACCTAGATGCTTGATCAACTTATTGTCACATAACAGCACCAAATATCCTATCGCAAACTATTTTTTCTCAATGTGGCGATCATGCCACGCCTTCTGTCGATACTTCACAACCTGTTGGTGGAAGCCAGCAATAAAATGGTCTTCTTTAAGCCAGATAAACTACACAATTCTTTCTTCTAACGCTTCTGCATCATCCATGTCCATTGCTGTAGTAATGCACAGATTGGGAACGATATACTCCATGGGCATGACTGCGTCTTTCCCACAAACCAGCTTAAATGGTGTCTGACTGGTTAGCCGTTTACAAGTAGTGTGATAGGCCCATAGCACCACTGGAATTTTTAGGTCCTAGTCATCGTGGTTAGCGTTACATACCTTAGTCAACACTGCTTCCAAAATTTTGTTGAATACTTTGATGGTCCCATTCACTTATGGATGGTATGGTGTACTCTTCTTATGTTGCACCAACAACTCCTCAGTTAGAGATTTCACAGTTTGGTTGATGAAGTGATTGCCTTGGTCACTCATCAAGATCCTAGGACACCCAAACTGTGTCATGATGTTTTCAAAGATGAACCTCGTGGTCGTCACAGTGCTACAATCTACAACTAGTGCAGCTTCCGCCCACCTAGTGAGATATTCAGTTGTAGTAATGATGTATCGTGCACCAGTCCGCTTCTGTGGTGGATTAATAGGACCCACAAAATCAACACCCCATTTATCAAATGGTTGTAGAGTCACCTATGGTACCAGTGGCATATCATCCCGATGCGATGGTTTACCGACACGCTGGTAGACATCGCAAATCCTCGCATAGTCTACGACATCATTATGCAACGTAGGCCACCATAGTCCATTGTGAAACACCTTCTGTTCAGTAGCCCGACCTCCATATTGACCTCCCGCAATTCCTGCATGTGCTTAATCGAGAATAGGACACTGCTCATGTAATAAAATACACCGTCTCAAGATTTCATCCTGTCCAATCTTATATAACTGTCCCACAATTAATTGAAAATCAGAATCCTTTAGGACCAACTGCTTCTTTTGGCTAGTTGACATGTCCTTCGGGGTGATTCCAGCGGCCAAAAACTGAATAATTGGTGCATATTGATCATCTACGATGTCAACACAGAATAGTTGTGCATCTATAAATCCATCATTAATATCGATCGGTTCTTCACCATTCTTGAATCGAGATAGATGATTGGGGCCAACGTTCAATCGCCCTGGCTTCACAACTATTTCAAAATCAAACTCCTAGAAGAGTAACAACCATCGATAGATATTCCCACCCAACACAGGCTTATTGACCAAGTATTTCAAAGTAGAATGATCAGTGAACATCTTGAAATGTTCACCCAACAAGTAGTGTCGAAACTTTTGCAGTGCATAAACCATCGCCAATACTTCCCTTTTCGTCATCATATAATTTCGTTTAGAAAAATACAGCTTTCTACTGGTGTATGCGATCGGGTGGTCCAGGTCCCCCTCACCTGGTTGTGTAAGAATGACCCCCATAGCGATAGAAGAAGCGTTAACTTGCACATGGAACTCCTTATCCCAATCAAGAAAAACCAGTATGGGTGCAGAGGCCATCTTGGATTTCAAAGTGTCAAAAATTCCTTGGCATTTTTGAGTCCATTCATAGGCTGCATCCTTCTTTAGTAGTTTCTCCATGGGAGCAGTAATTGCAGCATATCCTTTGATAAACTCGCGTTAGTATCTGGTATGTCCTAGTGTGGCCCGAAGCGTCTTGATATTAGTTGGTGGTGGTAAACTGAGGATTAGTGCAATCTTCACCAGATCGACCAACAAACCTTCTCTGCAGACGATGTGCCCCAGTAGCATGCCAAATGGTGCACAGAAAATACACTTTTTAGATTTTAAGGAAATATGACGCTAGAGACACCTTTCTAGCATCAGCCGCAGGTTTTCCAAATGGTCCCTAATTAGTCCATAGATAGTCTAGTCCTCCATATACACCTGTAGGAAATTTTGAATAAAATATTTAAATACAGTGACAACTACGCGAGAGAATACAACTGGTGCATTTTTCAGCCTAAATGGCATGACTGTATACTGAAAACAACCCCACTCAGTGACAAACGTATTCTTATAGCAATCATCCTTCACAATCCGGATTTGGTGGTATCCCGAGAAGCCATCCGTGAAAGAATACATCTCTTGGTTGCCTACACCTTCAAGAACTCCATTTGTAAAAGGGGTCAGGAATGGATCATGTACACATGCATCATTCAACTTCCTTAGGTTGACGCAAATGCAAATTTATCCTATATTTTTATCCTAGACCACCATAGGACTTATCCACTTGGATTCCTCTATAGGCTCAATGATCCCAGCATAAAGCATTTGGTTAATCAAATCCTTCACATAGTCCTTCTCTTGTGGATTCAGTCAGTACTGCCTCTATCGCACTCGTTTGGCATCTAGTTTCAACATGATTTTCATCTTCCCCACATCTCCTAAAGTTCCCTTTATCTCTGAAAATCGTGTCGAAAAAAGGTCCTAGAATTCATGTAGCAGGTTCGTGATCTTGGCCATGATCTCATCATCCCAGTAGTCTCCAATATTGGCAAATTTTGGGTTCTCTACTGACCCAATGTTGACTTTCCAGATCCTCAGCGGCTGACTCATCGAGTCTGTCGGGATGTCGGGGTATGGGACATCACGGATTCGTTCAGACTCAAGAATATTAACATTCCACATCTCATCATCATCCTCAATTCCCCAGACAAGTTCTAGCAGGTCATCATGGATTGGATTGAACAATGTACATGTGGATCAACTGGATAGGAAACAGTAGTGACCTTGAGTACAATGTCATGTATGATTTGTAAAGCATTGCATACCTTTGGGTTTATTTCCTGAAAGTTAAACATCTGCGAGAAACAAACATAAAAATCCTCCCAAGTGGTGATAGTCCTACGCAACTCTGTCGCCACATACCAAGATCTCGGCATTTCTTTCAGAGTGTGAGCAAAAGCGTGGACCCATTCATCCCTAGGTCACAACGCCCATAAATTCTAACACTCGATTAAATGACCATTGGGATCATTCTGTCTGTTATATCTTCTAGCATGATAGACCTCTAAATCTCTAAAGTGGACCATCATCAATCTGTGGCACTGTTCCTAGCCATGGATCATTTGTTTGTGTGTCGCCCACCATCGGGTCGGAGAAACGTTTAGTGCTACATCAAGAGACAGTATCATTTACGGTTGAAAATATTTCTCTTCGAATTCCTGAAAGAACACTTATAGTCCCGACAGTCCTTCATAAATGGGCAACTTGACAGTCTTAGTTGCAACATGCCAGAGAGACTGTGTAATCAACCCACATTTATTGAATGATACTTCATGTAGCTGATTCTGCCAATTCTCAAGAGCGTCTTCAGAGTCAGAGGATGCAGAACTTGCATTGTGCCATCCAAGTTCGCCATTGATGGTAGGATTGATATAGTCCTTAGAGATGATATAAGTGTGATCCCAACTTCTCCTGACTTCATCCTTTACAGGTTTAATATATTGTCGTCCTTCGTGAGGGTCCATAGGAGCAATGACCTTGACATCCTAGTTTCCAAATGTCATAACTCATTTTTTGAAGTTGATAACTCCCATGCTATAATTATCCCATCCAATCCATAGTAGTGCGGGATAGGAACCACCATTGTCTACAACTTCTATCACATCAAAGTCAGCATGTGTTTTCATACCTTCAATGTCGAAAACCAAGTCTGAACCTTTGCCTGATTTGCTAGTCGCAGCTATACCGACGACCATCCCAATGTTGGCTTTCCCATCAATTGCCAAGTTTTCTTGGTTAGAATGTTTACATCTAATCCAATATCTAGAATGACCGAGTCAACCTAATATTCTCCAATATGGATATTCATCCTCATCTCCTTTCTTTTCTTCCCTTTTTGTAAATAATTCACAGCAAAATCCTTCACTGTCTTATGTAGGTGGTGCAATAATGTCTCAAGCTCGACAAGGGAATCATAGTCCCTTTCTAGTGATAGACAACTCTCAAATAACTTTCACAAGGTACCATGCTGCCACGATGGTCCTGCCTCTACGGATGGATCGAAAGCAAATGGCATATCAACAATTGGTAACTTACCTGAATTTCTCCCGATTGCATTATTTTCCCTAAATAAGGTGTCTTTCTCTATCCCAATATCAAATGCAACATTTTTCTTACCAGCGAGGTGAACTTGCAGCCGTGGTCCATCATCTCCAGTTGTCCCACTAGTGCGAGTGATGATCCCAACGTTGACATCCTTCATTCGTGGCTTGACCTGAATAGTGGCAACTTTTGATCCTTGATTCAAGTTCAATGGCAGGTTCTTATTCAATGGTTGATTCATTGGTTGGTTCTAAGTCTGAGGTGGGTTATTAGTTTGAGTCTGTGGTGGGACCTGGTTCTGCATTATCGGTTGGTTCTGTACTTGGAATGTAGGCTGATTCTGATTCTGCACGTTCTGTAATTGAGGGATTTTTCTTGCATGCCATTTTGCAATCAACTAAGGGCATATTTAAACATTATGATCGCTGGATGCATAGTATGTACACTGCACATGAGGGAACTCCCTCTGATAATGCCCAAATGCCCCATAGGTGTAGCACTAGATTGATTCATGACCTCGTCCTTCTCCTTGACCTTTGAACCCTCCATGGAATCCTCCTCAGACTCCTCCTTACTGAAAATTTGGTTGGGCCATCTTTTGTTGTGGTGGGTTTGGTTCCTGCTGGACATAGTGTGCACATTGTGGCTGATTATACTGTGGTCGCGGTGCCTAGTTATACTATGGTTGCACCACCATTTGCGGTGAAGGTGAAAACTGCGGCTGCGATATAAACTATTTTTGCGGTTGTACAGGGACAAACTACAATGGAGGTGGTGGTGTGTATGACACTTGAGCTACGGGTTGTACTACATATGGCTGTGCTTGCGCTATTTGGGGGTCCTCACCTTTCACAAGGTATGAATCATACGTCCTTTCCTGGAGCAAATCATAAGCTCAACAATTTGTCATCATGTCCAACTGACTGAAAAAATGTACAATACAAATTTTATGCCTCGGTAACCATATTCTACATGTAATCATAGTTCTCATGTTGATTCCCATAGACCTGACATATGCGACACCATGGTACACCAGCACAGGTCAACAGATTCAGGGCTCCTGACAACAAATAGTTTTGAAACATCGAAGAGGTGTCCTTGGTATGTCCATCTGCATGGAAATGGGTGCACCAAATATCATCACGATCTTCCTTGGCCTTTTTGATATCTTGTAGTTGGAGCATCAAATTGGCCAACTGCACTTGAATCTAGTTCATTCCGACCACAGATTCTCCTACTGGTGATGCCTCTAATTTCATCGTGGTCTCTAGAGCCTCACTCTATGTCGCAATATTTTGTTGTATTAGAGGTTGTCTGATATGAGGGACAAGTGAGGTGATGAACCATTCCTTGTGCTGAACATTACTCATATGAAAACTGACCCGAGCCATCAATGTCTTAAATCGCTGATCAAAGTTCCAAATCGTCTCATTGGGGAACTATTTGATCTCCTTCAATTTAGTAATGTACTTAGCCTCAGATTTTGGCTTCTGAAATTATTCGAATAACCACATTTGGATCTCATCCAATGTCTTCATGGTACCTCCCTGAGGGATCCGTGTGAATCGCATGAACCATTCCAGCGCATGGCCCTTCAGAGTAGTGGCCAGCTGAATTTTCTTAACATCATCATCAATAGTTTGTCGATTGGTCCAGATTGCATCACATAAGAACTAGTACTGCTCTAGATCATCAGTGCCATTCCCATTGAATATTGGTAACTTCATTTCATCGCCCACCATTCTAGGCATTCTTCCTCTTGCTTGTGCTCTATTACTAGTCTGTTGCTGACATGTCACGCAAGTTGATGTAGAGTGTGTATTTTTTTCTTGGGGTGGAGTAGTATGCAAAGGTGTGGGCACGTTACTGCTGGGGTTCGATCTTATTGTCCTTCTGGGCATAACCTGGGTGTGGTTTTCCTCGTCATCACAAAAAGGTCGCTTTGTCCCATGTGGTTGTTCTTCACCGTATTGCACTTCGATCATGGTAGGACCTTCCCTTGTCCTCTACCTCTTCTCTTGAAACCTTTCTCCTCCCCTCGTACAACCACTTGTTTCCTCGGCGACCTTCACATTCTCACCAGAACTCAGGCCCATCTACCCCTTACCTTTTCATGTATCTCCCCCGTTCCGTCGCGGTGCATACATCCTCCACACACTAGAGTTACACTACTCTTGTTCCATCTTTAGAATACCTTTTTCACAAACTAGTTGCTTAATGGATAGCTGCAACGACAACAAGAACCTTCCTCGCAGTCCACTGAAAAACTCTCTTTCTGCTTCGCTAAAGGACTTATTGGTGTTGACTGCAAACTCAGTGATGTATCCTTCTAAGATACTATTCAACCATGCTTCAGCTACCCATGATGCCTTATTATTGGTTTCTTGTAACTCTTGGATTAACTCTAGGGTCCAGGATGTCGACTCTCCTCCTTAAAAGTTTGTCTTCTTCTTAGTGAAATTTGCTAGCCATTCCTACAAGAGGATAGGAAATTCACAAAAGAACCATTCTTGAGGACCGTCGTGGATATACTTGTCTAGCTAGTGGGCCGTCGAGAACTTCAGATTCTGATTTTCAGCTTTAGCAAACTATTGTAACTTTATATCAAACTACCCTTTGATCTCTGGTTCAGTTGGATGCCAAAACATATCCTCCTCTTAATAGCAACTCAGGTCCCTGCAACATAACCATTTGTTGGCAAAACCCACCAACAAAGCCTCATCGACAAGGGTTCCCACTTTGTCGATGCCTAACCACCACAATCTCCCTGAGCACCAGCCCGGACAAGTTTTACCCTGCCCAGCAACATCTGCAGAGCAGACGAGGTCTCACTTGAGGTGTTCAAGGGAGAGTTATCGGAACAGAGTTTTCGGCAGTGGGGACAGAGGATATGGGGATCCGACGAAAGGGAACCATAATTGCTAGATTTGGAGATTTGCAGTCAACTTTACACCATTTCCTTAACTTGTAGAGTGTATTCATAACTTTTGTAATCATTAGAGCCACAATAGCCATATCACATTAACCTTGCGCAAATGACCCACATTACACAATTCTTCTCCAAAACCGGACACCACATACATTAGGAAAACCCATATAAATCACAGATACACAGGAAATTCTTCACAAAACTAGATCGCACTAGATCTTATGCCCCAATTATCCTCTGATGCAATTCTCTTATTCTCGGTCTCTCACCTACTTGCAAAACTAGATCTATAAATAGGCTTACGCCATTACATTGAGGGTCCACTTCTAACTAACTTATAACCACTAATGACCTATTATAACAAAAATTGGTCAAATAACATATAAAATATGTGGAAATTGAACCCAGTGATAGATTAATTTTACTCACAACAATTAACAATTGATCTTGCAAACTCACTCACAAAAGAGACTGAAATTGGAGCTGAACACTAAACTGTATTAAATTAGTGTACAATAGCCAACCCTATAACATAATAGGTTTCTGAATAAATAACATACATCAGAGATTCGAATGCATGAGGAGCAATTCGAATCTAGCATAAAGCAGGCTTACAAAAAATAAGCAAATCCCCCATAGGTGTAAAAAGTTGATCCCAAATCTGTCATGGAGCTCACGAATTAGAAAAATGGATTAGGCAAGCTAAATAGTGGTGGAATGGAAGCTCATACATGCTTTTGCATGGAGAAAAGAGTGGAGGATGAAGAGGACAAAAAACTAGTTCACCTCACCTAGTCTAGCTTTTCCATTTGCCTTAAAACGCTGAAAAAGCAGGGAATAAAGCAAAAAAAGCAGAAGGGCGCCTAGGAGGCCAGGATTAAAGAAGATTTGATTCCTTGGGATTTCCCATGTGCTAAATCAGTCAAATAAGGCAAGTTTGACCACTATGGATAGGTAATAGACAACTTGCACAAGGTGGGACACATGAACTAGGCTAATAAGACAGAAATAATTAAATTAATGTCTAAATGGGTAAACTATGGGTTGATTATTCTAACACCCCCCCTTAAGCCTGACTTATGAGTAATATATCAGAAAATTATAGGGCCTAGCAACAAGGCTTAGTCACCCTTTACATACTGCATGTCCATTTAAACAAGGAAAGAGGCAAAACCAACTTGGGAAAATCCTCCCTTAAACATGGAATGTAAACAAAATTGTAGAATCTTGTATTCACTCATGCTTCACAGCATGATCAGAAATCCCCAGCAGTGATTTTATATTGCTGAAGGTCTTCTCACAGAATTCTTTGGTGAAGATATCAGCTACTTGTTCTAAAGATGAACAGAAGAGTAGGTGAATAGTGCCATCATGCACAAGTTCTCTGATGTAGTGCATATGGATCTCAATGTGTCTGGTTCTCTGCTTCTAAACTGGATCCTTGCATATTCGAATGGTACTCTGGTTATCACAGTAGATGGTAGTTGAGTACTCAGGTTCGAATCCACACTCTCCAAGCAAACCCTGCAACCATAAACATTGAGTTGCTGCATTAACAACTCCTCTGTACTCTGCTTCTATAGATGAGAGTACAACGACACTCTGTTTCTTGCTTGACCAGATTATTGGCCCTTCTACAAGCATGAACACATATCCTAATGTGGACTTTCTATTTGTGCTATCACCTGCCCAATCACTGTCAGTAAATCCAATCAATTCAAGATCAGATTTTGCTTTATAGAAGATCCCATGTGTCCTTGTTCCCTGAACAAAGTTAAGGATCCTTTTGTCTGCTTTCCAATGGATCTCTTGAGGCTGATCCATGAATCTAGAAGCCACACTTACTGCATAACAAATATCAGGTCTAGTATGTGTCAGATACAACAAACATCCAATCAATTGCCTATACAGTGTATTGTTTACCATAGGTGAAGAATCAACTTCTTCCAGCTTCACTCCTGAAAGGAAAGGAGTTTTGCTTGCTTTGTAATCCTTCATTTTGAATTTGTTCAGCAAGTCCAAGGCATATTTGGACTGGTGCACCTTGATTCCAGATTTGGTTTGAGCAATCTCAAGCCCCAAAAATTGACTTAAGAGCCCCAAATCTATCATGGAGAAGGCTTGGTTCATAGCTCCTTTTAAGGAATCAATCTCAGCCTTTGAGCTTCCTATAATGAGGAGGTCATCAACATATAACACACTGATCATTAATGAACCATTAACTAACTTCAAATAGACATTTGGATCTGATTTGCACCGAACAAAATTCAGTGATAGCAAGAAGCTATAGATCTTGGCATACCAAGCCCTGGGGGCTTGCTTTAGCCCATACAATGACTTTCTCAACCTGCACACAAGAGAAGGGTTAGTAGCAAATCCTTGAGGCTGCTGCATATATATATCTCTTTAGTGAGATCTCCATTCAGGAAGGCACATTTTACATCCATGTGATGTACCTCCCATTGCCTTGAGGCTGCAATGGCTAAGGCTAGCCTGATGGAATCCATCTTTGCCACTACGGAAAAATTCTCATTGTAATCTATGCCATGAACCTGTGTGTATCCCTTGGCAACCAATCTATCCTTGTACTTCAGTGGTGAACCATCAGCAGAAAATTTGGTCTTATAGACCCAATTACACTGTACTAGTTTTCTCCCTGGGGGAAGATCCACTAGCTCCCATGTGTTGCTCTTTTGGAGTGAGCTGAACTCCTCCTTCATGGATATTTGCCATCTTGGATCTCCTGCTACTTCTTCATATGTTTGAGGATCATACTCCACCATCAAATAGCATTTTTTAGCAAACATAGGATCCTTCATGCACATACCACTCTCAAATTGAGATCTAGTCCTTCTTGGGTCATTGGGATCCCCAACTAGCTCTCCTGCTGCATGTAGTGTCTTGGCTGCCCATTTTGGCCTTGTAGGGATGTTAGGGTCTGCAATAAACTCATCTCCATTAGACAAATCAGAATCATCATGTTCAACAAACTCTTTACTTACTTGTTGAGGTTCAGGTGGTGAAGAGGCTTCACCAACTTCCACTGTTGCAAGGGGTTCTTCTTCAAACTGAACACACCTTTCGATGAAGGATTTGTTTGTGCTCAAATTTATCAACTTGTACCCTTTTGAATCTTCAGAGTATCCAACAAAAAGACACTCTTGGCTTTGGGGCTGCAAAGCCTTCCTCTTCTCTGTTGGGATTCTAGCCCAATCCTTTGAGCCAAAAATCCTGAAATGGGTCACATCTGGCTTGTGCCCACTCCATGCTTCGAAGGGAGTCATTCCATCAAGATGTTTATGAGGCACCCTATTCTAAGTATAGGCTGCACAGTTGATAGCTTTGGCCCAGTACTTTGGTGGCAAAGTTTTGGCCTCCATCATGCATGTTGCCATCTCCTTTAGTGAGCTGTTCTTCCTCTCAGCAACACCATTTTGTTGTGGTGTGTAAGGGATAGAATGATGCATCTGAATACCTATATCTGCACAATAATTAATAAACTCAAACTTGACATACTCATGACCATTTTCAGATCTGAGGGCGTTGAGTTTCCTTCCAGACTGGTTTTCAACCAAAGCCTTAAAGACTTTGAATAGGCCAAAAACTTCAGACTTGTGTTTAAGGAAGTGAACCCAGCAATACCTGGAAAAGTCATCAATGAAGGTCAATGCATATTTGGCCTAACTCATGGACATATGAGGGAATGGGCCAGCAACATCACTGTGGATCAGCTTGAGGGGTGCAGAGGTTCTCTCATGACTAGCTCTCTTAAATTTGTGCTCTGGGTGTTTTCCTAGGATACAACCTTGGCAGACTCCTTTGGAAAATTTTATCTTGGGCAACCCTATGACCATCTATTTTTCACTAAGATCAGAAAGATATTTGTAGTTGAGGTGGCCAAATATTTCATGCCAAAGGTTTCTTGCTTCATTAGCATGAATCAAAAGAGCAGAGGGGTTTGAGTAAGGTAGGAAGTGTGAGAACATGTATACCTTTTGAGCATGATTCACAATTCCTTTTGCAATGACTCTACCAGTTGAGATCTCTATGATCTCAACTTCATCAGGTGAGAATATGACTTTCTTAGGAGACCTATTGTGGGTCATTTGGTACACTGATAGGAGGTTGGAGGCAAGACCAGGCACATACAAAACATTGCTGAACTGATCATGATCAAGATCTATCCTTCCTTTACCCAAACTTTTAGTGAGAGAGTCATCTCCCAGTACTATAGATGGTCCTTTCGACTTGTCCAGTGAGGAGAAGGCCTCCTTAGTTGAAACCATGTGTCTTGAAGCTCCAAAATCAATGATAAAACTAGGTGAGCTTGATGTGCCAGCAACTAGAGCATGAACTCTCTCTCTGTCATTTGAACTTGATCCCCCTTTTCTATTCTTTGAGCTTTCTAGAAGGGAGATGCCATTCTTCTCTAGGAGTTGGGTCAGCATATCTATTTTCTTCTTCATACAAGATCTTTCAGTGTGATTTCCCTTATTGCAGTATGCGCACTTGTTCATTTCACCTTTGTTTTTCTTCTTCTTGTAGTTCTTCTTGGGACCTTGTAGATCCTCCGGAGACTATTTCTTGTCTCTCTTTTGCTCAAGTGGCTTTTTAGCTTTCTTTTTGCTTTTTGAATCCACCCTCGAATCTCTAGCAATCAAAGCTTGATCTTTGGATGGTTTGATGGTGCCCATCATCACCAGCTTGTCATGTTCTTGTGTGAGAGATTCCATGAAATAGGCATCTTCCAGGTTCGAGCTGTCAGTTTTGTGGCATAGAAGGTCGAAACAAACACTAAATAGTCAGGGCCTAGCTTCGAGAGGATGGTCAGTATGAGATTATCATCTTTCTTTTCGATCCCACACTATTTCAGCTGCAAAACTAGTGCTTTGAACTTGGAGAAATATAGCTGCAGGGATTCAAAGCTATTTGGACTCAGAGAAATCAGCTCATTTTCGATTTGATGTCCCCTCATCTCATATGTCTTTCCAAAAAGATCAGAAAGCTTCTCCCATACTTCATTCGGTGATGTCAATCCATCAAGATGGAAAAGGAGGTCTCTGTAAATACTCAGACACAGGAGACCATAGGCCTCATCCCTCCTGTTGTGCCATTTTATCTTCTTTGCAGCTGCATTGGGCTCTTCTTCTATTGCCATAGTCACCTTGTAGAGGATTTTTGCTCTCAACAGCATCTCCATCTCTGCTTTCCATTCAAATAAATTGAAGGGATTCAAGATAGTTTTCTGTGATTGATCCATAGCTTAGAAAATCTGTCACGGCTGTCAGTAGAAGGCTCCCAGTCATTGATGTCGAACCTGCAAAACAATTTTGGAGGAGAGAAAACAATCTAAAAGCACTCTGATACCATGTGGAAATTGAACCCAGTGATAGATTAATTTTACTCACAACAATTAACAATTGATCATGCAAAATCACTCACAAAAGAGACTGAAATTGGAGCTAAACACTAAACTGTATTAAATCAGTGTACAATAGCCAACCCTGTAACATAATAGGTTTCTGAATAAATAACATACATCAGGGATTCGAATGCATGAGGGGCAATTTGAATCTAGCATAAAGCAGGCTTACTAAAAATAAGCAAATCCCCCATAGGTGTAAAAAGTTGATCCCAAATCTGTCATGGAGCTCACGAATTAGAAAAATGGCTTAGGAAAGCTAAATAGTGGTGGAATGGCAGCTCATACATGCTTTTTCATGGAGAAAAGAGTGGAGGATGAAGAGGACAAAAGACTAGTTCACCTCACATAGTCTAGCTTTTCCATTTGCCTTAAAACACTGAAAAAGCAGGGAATAAAGCAGAAAAAGCAGAAGGGCACCTAGGAGGCCAGGAATAAAGTATATTTTATTCCTTGGGCTTTCCCATGCGCTACATGAGTCAAATAAGGCAAGTTTGACCACTATGGATAGGTAATAGACCACTTGCACAAGGTGGGACACATGAACTAGGCTAATAAGACAGAAATAATTAAATTAATGTCTAAATGGGTAAAGTATGGGTTGATTATTCTAACAAAATATTCAAATGGTTATTATTCTACCCATCGTGCTAATTTGGCCTTGCAATGTACTGCATGAGGTTGCGCAGCTACCGCGATGCTGCGCAACTCACTTACCAAAACCCCTGCCAACAATCCTTAACCAACTTGGTCATAGAACTTTACAATAAATTTAACATAATGTTTTTTTATGAAATAAATAATAAATATTTATTTTTCAGTTATGGGTATGTTACAAACGCCCCCCATTAAGCTCAACATCTGCCTCGATGTTGCTTAAGTTATTACGAGTCTTCTTGGAATAGAGCTAGATATGCCACCTGCATATCACTCTCCAATTCCCAGGTTGCTTCATCTGGAATGAGAAGTTTCCATTGCACGTTTACCTATCCAATGGTATGATTTCAGAGAAAAAATTCCCCGTTGTTGAGAATATAGTCCAGTTCCACCAAAAAATATCCTTCTGGTTCTACCTAAATCACATTCCAATCAATCACATGAGTATCATCGAGTACATACTTTTTCAAAATAGAAATATGAAAGACATTGTGTATTCTAAGATTAGGTGGAAAATCTAATTGATATGTCGTTGGCCCCACTCGTGCCAATATTTTGAATGGTACGCAATACCTGAGTGCTAATTTAGCACAGCTCCCTAGTTTAAAAGATCTCTTTCTGGGTTTTACCTTAACAAAAACATGCTCACCCACTTGGAATTATTTCAAAGTTCTTTTAAGGTCAGCATGACTATTTTGTCTATCTTGAGCAGTTTTCAAATTGCTTTGTACCTGTTTCACTGTTAGTTCCAGTTCTTTTAACAAGTCGGGTCCTGACATCAATCTGTCAACTGGATTACTCCATGTAATAGGAGTGTTACATTTTCTACCATATAATATTTCAAAAGGACTAATATTTGTTGAAGCTTGATAATGCCATATTATATGAAAATTCCACTAAGTGAAAATAATCTTCCAACTTTTTGGGATTATCTCTAACATACATTCATAACATATCTTCTAGTACTTAATTGGCTCTTTCTGTTTGTCCATCCATTTGTGGATGATAAGAAGTACTGAAATTCAATTTAGTATCTAGTCCTTTAAATAAATTTTTCCAAAAATTACCAGTTAATTTAGGATCTCTGGCATAAATTATTACCTTTGGAACTCCATGCAAACGAAATATTTCTTTCATAAAGATGTCAGCAATGTTAGCAACATTATGAGTTGTTTTAGCAGGTATAAAGTGTGTTTCCTTACTTAGTTTATGCGCAACTACCATTATTGCGTCATTTTGTTTCTGGTTTTTAGGTAAACCAGTTATGAAATCGAGACCGATGACTTCCCATTTTTAATTTGGAATTGGTAATGGTTGTAAAAGACCTATTGGGTGTTGATGTTCAGCTTTAACTTGCTGACATTATATACACCTAAATAAAAATTTAGCAACTTCGTTTTTCACATTCGGCCAAAAATACTCTTTTCTTAACATTGTTATCATCTTTTGATACCCCATATGTCTAGAATAAGGGATTTTCTATACTTCATTCAAAATCAACAGTTTAACTTTCGGTATATTTGGCACATAAAGTTTATTTTTATACATCATTAGACATTTTTCATTAAAACTGTAATCTGTATTTATATTTTCAGATGCATTCTGAGTTACTTTTTCTTTTAAACTCTAGTATTATGTGTCCAATTTTATTCCTTCTTCCAATTTATCCTCCAATTCAGTTTTATAACTAGTAATTGAAGCTACAAAACTTGTTACTACATTTCTTCTTAAGGCGCTAGACACTTTATTTTCTTTCCCTTTAATGTGTTTGATTTCAAAATCATACTCACTAAAGAAAGCTAACCATTTAGCTAGCCTTGCATTTAGATTTTGTTGATTAAACAAATACTTTAGGCTTATGTTATTAGACATTAGAGAAAATCTTTTACCTATTAGGTGATGGTGCCACATTTTTAAATCATGGATTATGAAAGCCAGCTCTAAGTCATAAGTTTTCTAATTATTTCGTGAGTTTTAAACTTCCTTGATTATACACAATTACATGGCCTTCTTATGTCAGTACTCCACCCAAACCTTCGTTGCATGCATCAGTGCATATGACGAAATATTTGTTTGGATCTGTTAATTTTAGAATGGGAGTAGTGGTTAATAATCCTTTTAATTTATTAAAACTTTCTTCGCATTTCTTATCCTAGACAAATTTCTTGCCTTTTTTCTATAATGATGTTATAGGATTTACAATTTTTGAAAATCCTTGTATAAATTTTCTGTAATAACCTATTATTCCCATAAAGGATTGTACATCAGTTACATCCTTGGGAACATGCCAATCAATTATTGCTTTTATCTTATCTAGGTTTACTGATATACCTTCTCCAGATATTACGCACCCTAGATATTGTATCTTATCTTTATAAAATTCACATTTACTAAACTTAGCATAAAGTTGATGTTCTCTTAAAACTTGTAGTATGATTTACAAGTGTTCACTGTGCTCTTCTTTCATTTTATAATAGATTAATATGTCATCTATGAAGACGACTACAAATTTGTCTAAGTATTTACTTCGGACATTGTTCATTAAACACATAAAAATTTTTGGAGTGTTAGTTAACCCAAAGGGAATAACCACAAACTCATAGTGCTCGTATCTAGTTCTGAAAGCAGTCTTAAAGATATATTCGTCTTTAATTCTAACTTGATGATGTCCAGATCTCAAGTCTATTTTTGAAAATCTCCATTAGAGGAAATTTCAACTCAAAATGGGCCTTTTAACTCTAATTCAAATTCCATGTCATCATGTGTTATCCAATGAAATTGCTTTAAATTTGAAATACTGTATAGGTCTTAAACACTTTTTTAATATAAATTTGGGGATAGGTATCATAAAAAAAACTATTTTTTTTGTTTGTATTTTCAACATATCTCCTCGTGTTTTTACTCAAATTTCGATCAGGAGAGCTCATTGGATGTGGAACTAAATTATGCATCCAACGAGTACCCACTCGACATACTTTTGATGGACCCCGCTACCCCAAAAAGAATAAATACATGAAAAAATGTGATGATGACACATCATCACATTTTTCATGTATTTATTCTTTTTGGGGTAGTGGCGTCCGTTAAAAGTATGCCGAGTGGGTACTCGTTGGATGCAAAATTTAATTCCACATCCAACGAGCTCTCTCGATCGAAATTTGAGTTAAAACACAGGGAGATATGTCGAAAATACAAACAACAAATTAGTTTTTTTCTTTTCTTCCTCCAAAATTAATAAATATTATTTTATTATTTTAACTAATTTTTTTTAGGAGGCCCATTTTGAGTTGAAATTTTCTCTAATGATCGCTTTGTGTATCTGATCAAATAGATCATCTATGCAGGGAAGAGGATAGCTATTTTTAATTGTCATTTTATTCAGTTAACGGTAGTCTACACATAGGCATAATGTCTTGTCTTTCTTCTTAACAAAAAGGACAGATGATCCCCATGGGGATACACTCAGTGTTACATAGTTTTTGTCTATTAATTTTTACAATTGTAATTTTAATTCGTTAAGTTCTAAAATGTTCATTCGATAAGGAGCTTTTGAATTTGGTACAGCTCCTGGTACTAATTCGATTGTTAAATCCAGATCTCTCTTTGGAGGTAGTCCTGGAATTTCTTCTGAGGAAACATCTGAGAAATCCTGTAGGATTGGAATGCCATCAAAATTTAACTTATCTTTCTTATCATTTTGTTTATTATTTATTATGTGTACAACAAAAACTTTACAGTCTTTTCTTACATCATTTTTTATCTACAAGGCTGAGATTTGTCTAACAGAGACCTTCCTATGTATTTGTTTGACTGAAATGCTTTCTCCTTTATCATTTAAACAAGTAAGATTTTTCTGAAAAACAATTTAAAATCACTTGGTTCCTTTCCATCCAATCCATACCTAATAGGACATCATAAGATCCTAATGGTAACAAATTTAATTTGACTTGAGTTTCAAACTGACTCATAAGAAAATTACAGATTTCAACATAATTAATCACTTTCGTTTTAGTTCCTATAGCTAACTGGACCATCCAGGATTTTTCAAACTTTTTCAAAGATAAACTGCACTTTTCCACTATGCTATGTGACACATAACTCAAACTAGCACCTGGATCAATCAAGATGGAAACAGACTGATTTTCTATCATACCTTGCACTTCCACCATGGAAGTCTGATGGTCCTCTTCTCGGTTCTCCAAAGATGTATTTATTCTAGGCATTTCATTTGCCACATCTCCAACTGTTTCCTCTTCTTGGATGGTACGCACATTGCTAAAGTTATCTTTTTTGTCTAGGAAGTACTTGGCATAATGTGGTCCTTGACATTCCCAACACTTCACAGGTTCCGTACGTTCATTATTTTTAACAAATTTGTTAGGCATATCTCTGCCTTTTGATGTTGTAGTATTTTGTAGTACTTTATTTTTAAAATATTCTCTCTGATAGTTAATTTTTAGATAAATTCTGAGATTTATTCCCAAAAATATTATTTGACTTAAACCGTCTTCCTTTCGAGTCAAAGTGACATGTCTTCTTATTTTTCTAGTTAGGTAAATTTTCTCTCTTCTTAATCTGTTCAGAACATAAATCAACCTTTCTCATAGATTCCTCAAGAGTATTTGGGTTATCATACTCAATCCTATCCTTGAAGCTAGTGGGAAGACAACTTAAAAATATTCGTACTTTACGCTTTTCATCAATTATGTAACGTACATATCTTAACAGACTTATAAATTTGTTACTTAACTCTTTTATTGACATTGAACCAATTTTAGTTCATAGAATTCTTTAACTATTTCCTTGTAGTACTGTTCAGATAAGAACTTCCTTTTAAAATACTTTTTAAAAACTCTCGAGGTTAAGTACTTCTCATTATTATTTTTACTCTTTTTGTGTCTTTTCGCCAGATATCAGCCTTTCTGGTTAAATTGTAAATAGCTATCCTGGATTTTAGTCTATCAGAATAGTTATAGATATGGAAATATTTCTTCATTCCTAATAGCCAAGCCGCGAATTCTTCACCTTTTTCTACTTCTCCATTAAACATGCGAGGCTTTATTTTTTTTAATTCCCCAGAAATTTCTTCATAGGGTTTATACTTCATTCTCTTAGGTTTACGGTCACTTTCACTACTATCACTTGTGTATTTATACCTTCACTTATGTGACATTGCATTAACCTCTGAAGAAGATTCACTATCATAATAGTTTGCTTGCTTTCCTTTATGTTTGTAAGACGTTGTTTCAGAATCAGTTTCATAAACATTTCTTTTATCTTTTCCTCTGTTATGCACTGTTGTCTAATAACATATGATTCATTTCCAGAATTCTTTCATTATTTATTTTTACAGTTTGCAGTTCATATTTTAACTTCTTAATTGTTTGTAGTAACTCTGAAGGTGGATTATTCAATTCTACATAAATGTTGTATGGATTGTTGTGTTGAGACCCATTTTTAGCAGATGCTTCAATACCTTCCATTTTCCTACAAAACAGATTTTATATTTCTGTACAAAAATAAATGTAAACAAAATCAATATATTTGTTTTCTTATTTGTATGTGAGTGAGCCAATCAGGCCTAGTGTTTGGAAACTCGCTCTGATACCATGTGTAACATCCCAAAAAATTCATAAAAAAAAGAATTATTTACTATATGTAACTTGAAAAATTGCTAGGAAATAAACTCCAAGAGATGTTATACTTCATTTACTCCCTCTTTCATGATTATAATGGCTTGAATTATATTCTACAAGACTCATGTTCCCATGTTTAGTGTCTATCATTAGAATGCTTCATTTTATGACCTTTTTTCGATATTATGTCATACATTTTGGTTGATACTATTTTGTGGAAATAACTTCTTTTAAAGACTCTGTTGGTTGCAAAGTTGTAAAACTGTTTGTTGTTCCTTCAGATTGTTTCAATCATGAGCCATTAAAGGAAAAGGTCATAGTCTTAATTAGTATTTAAGATTAATTCATGAACCTTCATTTTCCCTTTGTGAAGGTGGATGAGATCACCCTTAAGTTTTTCTAAGGAACAATCCTACATTGCAATGCAACAAAGCGATAAGAAAAGGTGGTCCACCTTGGTTTGGAAAACAACCTAAACCTTAACCCAATTTTTTATCTTCATACTATATATTATACCATACCTATCCTTAACATGCAAAATTCCTAACCAATTCATATACTATATGCCTAAACTATATCATACACCTTGAAATAACTCAATCTTGGATAAGACATATCACAAGTAATATAATAAATTTCAACTATACCATATGTTATAAAATCCATAATGGGACATTATGCATAAAGTTTTGGTCTTTGGTTATGATGTGACTGTTGGCATAAACCTTGGAAAAAAATCAGTGAAAACGATATGCAAAGGAAATGACCATTAGGAGAGTTTTGAGTTATAAAATGGGGCTCATAAGGGAAATAATAAAATAAGAGTTTTAATAATAAATCAAAAGTTCTAAATTTTAGAGGGGAAAAAGAAAAACTATTTTTTCTTATCGCATTTTTGGCATATCTCCTTATCAGTTCACCTAAATTTCAAGTTTGGGGATTGGTTGGATGTGGAATTTAATTCTGCATCTAACCCGTACCCACACTACATACTTCCGAGGTACCCATGGCACCCAAAAAAGAAAATTTCAATAAAAACATGTATTTTATTGAAATTTTCTTTTTTGGGTTCCATGGGTACCTCAGAAGTATACAGTGTGGGTACGGGTTGGATGCAAAATTAAATTCCGCATCCAATGAGTCTCGAAACTCAAAATTTGGGTGAATTGATAAGGATATATGCCAAAAATACGAAAATAAAAGGTAGTTTTTTATTTTTCCCTCAATATTTTTTTACAAATTTTACCCTTATAGTTGACATCATCATCTTGAATCCTATTGGTTCTTATAAAGTGAATTTTAATGGTACATTTTTTGTTTGGAGGCCCATTTTTTACCTAAAAACTCCTCTAAGGATAAAACAATCAACATCCAGGTCATGTGGCCGCATTAAAATATCCAGTTGGTGACAAATGGACAGGGTGAAAAACCCTAGGGGTTTAATGCGTTTTGATGGGGTTCTGTTTGATGTGAGTTGTTCTCTCATTTTTTCACTTAGCCTCTGGCTTTTCGAATTCATTTTTCTTCTATCTGTGAATAGAGATGGAGGATCCAACAATCTTGGACCTCTCCACCTTCTGAACCTCTCCAATATTGAACAGTTCACCGGTGGATTTGGAAAACCTCGTTTTAGTGAAGTTTAAATGACTCTGGTTGGATTTAAGAACATCAATAAGGTAAATAATTCATTCACATTTCCACTATTGTTTTTCTATCTTTGTACACGGTTTATAAAACTATTGTTTAAGTCCTAGGATAAGGTGTGTGCAGGAGATAACCAGAACGACTCTCTGTGATGAGGTTTTGGTTGGATACTGGACGAGAAGCTCTTATAGCCAGTAATACGTATGGCTTAACCTATCAAGGATATGTGGAACAAAACTTGGTTTCTTGTTGTGTGTTGATCCCCATATTTTTGGGGATTCTTCTCTGCGCCTGTTGTTAGTGTGAAAGTGATAATTTCCTTTGGTAAAATTATGAAGTTGATACTGTAAGAGGTTTTCATCACCCATGGAGTCATAGTGACTATGCCACTTTTATAACCATATGTTTAATGTATATCTATTATAGTTTTTCTACTCGTTTTGAATACTGTAATGGTTTTATCTTGTAAGAACCCATGAAGGATTTGCATAACACCAAGCTTAATCCTTGTAATACTGTAACTTGTTTTTATTTAAAACAATGACGCTCTGTGTAATAGATATTCCCTATTTTGGGTTTCCTTTACATTTTGTATAAGTTATAAAAAAAGAATGTAGCGCTGAGGCCTTTGTATCGTCTTACTTGTATTTAGAAAGGGTTGTAAGGTCATTGTCAGTGATGTCTATTTCTATTTGAATCCAGCAATGGTTTTTATTATGGTGTAAAAGACCCGTAAGGGATTTAATGTTTATAAACATGCCATATTACTGTTGTTTCATTCTGTAAACTATTGTAGAATGTTTGAAGTTACTCTATTTGATTATCATATTTTTTATTGAATTTACAGTTTGTATTTAAAATATGGCCAAGAGGTCCTTACTGTCATGTTTGATTTGGAACGAGAGTCATAAGGCCTCTATCAAAAGATATTGATTGTTACCAATATCTAGCAATGTGTGGGTTTATATATCTAATTTGATTTTACAGTTGATTGCTTTCATAATACTGTTCTATAGTCATGATGCCTTTTTTGTGTTGCATTCATTTCTTCAAAAGGGTCGTGGCAATTTTTTAACAAGTTATAACTGTTTAACTTTTAATTACTTGAAAAATACTTCCAAAACAATCAGGTTACTTGATGTATAAAATCAATTATAAAATGATTTAGGGTTTCATTGTTTTGTTTATAAACTTTGAAGCGGTCATGAAACCATATAGGACTGTAATGTACAAGCCATGAGGTTCTTACTGTTAGAATAATCAACCCATATTTTACCCATTTAGACATTAATTTAATTATTTCTGTCTTATTAGCCTAGTTCATGTGTCCCACCTTGTGCAAGTTGTCTATTACCTATCCATAGTGGTCGAACTTGCCTTATTTGACTCATGTAGCGCATGGGAAAGCCCAAGGAATCAAATTTGCTTTATTCCTGGCCTCCTAGGTGCCCTTCTGCTTTTTCTGCTTTATTCCCTGCTTTTTCAGTGTTTTAAGGCAAAAGGAAAAGCTAGACTAGGTGAGGTTGACTAGTTTTTTGTCCTACACATCCTCCTCTCTTTTCTCCATGCAAAAGCATGTATGAGCTGCCATTCCACCACTCTTTAGATTGCCTAAGCATATTTTCCAATTCGTGAGCTCCATGATAGATTTGGGATTAGCTTTTTACACCTATGGGGGATTTGCTTATTTTTAGTAAGCCTACTTTATGCTAGATTCGAATTGCTCCTCATGCATTCGAATCCCTGATGTATGTTATTTATTAAGCAACCTATGTTATTATAGGGTTGGATATTGTACACTGATTTAATACAGTTTAGTGTTCAGCTCCAATTTTCAGTCTCTTTGTGAGTGATTTTGCATGATCAATTGTTAATTGTTGTGAGTAAAATTAATCTATCACATGGTTCAATTTCCACATGGTATCAGAGCCATTGTATATTGTTTCTATCCTTCAAAAAAAAAATTATAGCTTCGACATCAGTGACTGGGAGCCTTCTACTGACAGCTGGGACATATTTTCTAAGCTATGGATAAATCACAGAAAACTATCTTGACTCCTTTCAATTTATTTGAATGGAAAGCAGAGATGGAGATACTATTGAGAGAGAAAGGCCTCTACAGGGTGACTATGGCAACAGAAGCAGAGCCCAATGCAGCTGCAGAGAAGATAAAATGGCACAACAAGAGGGATGAGGCTTATGGCCTCCTGTGTCTGAGTATTTTCAGAGACCTCCTTTTCCATCTTGATGGATTGACATCACCGAATGAAGTATGGGAGAAGCTTGCTGATATTTTTGGAAAGACAGATGAGATGAGGGGACATCAAATCGAAAATGAGCTGATTTCTCTGAGTCCAATGAGCTTTGAATCCCTGCAGCTATATTTCTCCAAGTTCAAAGCACTAGTTTTGCAGCTGAAACAGTGTGGTATCGAAAAGAAAGATGATCAGCTCATACTGGCCATCCTCTTGAAGCTGGGCCCTGATTATTCAGTGTTTGTTTCGACCTTCTATGCCACAAAACTGACAGCTTGAACCTAGAAGATGCCTAGCCTTGCAGATTTCATGGAATCTCTCACACAGGAACATGATAAGCTGGTGATGATGGGCACCATCAAACCATCCAAAGATCAAGCTTTGATTGCTGGAGATTTGAGGGTGGATTCAAAAAGCAAAAAGAAAGCTAAAAAGCCACCTGAGCAAAAGAGAGACAAGAAACATTCTCCGGAGGATCAACAAGGTCCCAAGAAGAATTACCAGAAGAAGAAGAACAAAGGTGAAATGAACAAGTGTGCATACTGCAATAAGGTCAATCACTCTGAAATCTCTTGTATGAAAAAGCAGATAGACATGCTGACCCAACTCCTGGAGAAGAATGGCATCTCCCTTCCAGAAAGCTCAAAGAAGAGAGAAGGAGGATCAAGTTCAAATGACAGAGAGAGAGTTCATGCTCTAGTTCCTGGCACATCAAGCTCACCCAGTTTTATCATTTATTCTGGAGCTTCAAGACACATGGTTTCGACTAAGGAGGCCTTCTCCTCACTGGACATGTCGAAAGGACCATCTATTGTACTGGGAGATGACTCTCTCACTGAAAGTAAAGGCAAAGGAAGGATAGATCTTGATCATGATCAGTTCAGCAATGTGCTGTATGTGCCTGGTCTCGCCTCCAACCTCCTGTCAGTGTACCAGATGACCCACATTGGGTCTCCTAAGAAGGTCATATTCTCCCCTGATGAAGTTGAGATCACAGAGATCTCAGCTGGTAGAGTCATTGCAAAAGGAGTTGCAAATCATGCTCAAAAGGTATACATGTTCTCACACTTCGTACCTTACTCAAACCCCTCTGCTGTTCTCATTGATGCTAATGAAGCTAGAAATATTTGGCATGAAAGATTTGGCCACCTAAATTACAAGTATCTTTCTGATCTCAGTGAAAAAGAGATGGTCATAGGGTTGCCCAAGATAAAATTTTCCAAAGGAGTCTGCCAAGGTTGTATCCTAGTGTTGAGGCCTGGAAATTCGCAGGTGACAACAGTAAAGGATTCTCCCCACTCAATGTTCCCAACTATCCCATTGACTATTTGGTATAGGGAATCCATCTGGTTTGAGGTCTAGCTACCGCAGGTCAAAGTAACAAAACAAAGCATTTTACCGGTTGCGGCCCGGTCCACCGAGTTTTTGTATTTTTGACTTAATGCATGCAATGCAAATGCCTAACTAACAATGAAGGGTGATAAAGTTGCAAGGAACTACACAATGTGATGCACAGGTTCTTACTTCTCATCTTAAGGCTCACAGGCATCTAAATCACATATGCAGCCATGAAGTAAACCAACTAACTATCTAACCTCCTATCTATCTATCCCCGGAGAGAAAACTGAATTCTATTATGAGTAATGTAAATTGCGCATGCAACATAAAGAGAAACTACAGTTAGCTGATATTTCTTCATACATTGCACGAACGAGTAAAGATATTTCACAATCAGATAGCGAATTGTTTTTTTTTTTTTTTTAACAACACACATTACTCATAGTGGAAATCTTCGTAAAATAAACTGGAAAACATTCATACAAGAACATAGGTTCAATGAGTTAGAACGGTCTCATAGTTAATGGACATAAGGCTGAAAATGAAATAGTTCCTCTTCAACAAATCCATAGCACAACATTTGAATATTCCACTAAGCTTTCTCCAACAGGAAAACTGTAATTTTTTATTGCAAAATGAAATAGCTCTTCTTACAATATGTCCTCACCAGTCTCACTGTGAAAAATTCCTTCTCCTCTTTTAAGTCTTTTACATTTATACAAAGGGTCAAACTGTTGGGCTGCCCAAAGTGGCCTTTGGGCTTCCCAACCTCTCGTCTCCCAATGTTCTGCTTTCCTTAAATGTTTTACAAAATATAGTTATAAATTAAAATAATGGTCGACCCCTCATTAGGAAGGGCCCACTTGACTATCCAGAAACTTCCTCCACGCTGCAGCCTCATTAGCGATGCCTTCAAAAGTACAAGGTTCTAAAAACTGAATATTTATCTCAAATTTCTCAGCTTGTTTCTTGATAGCCTCGACCCTGGACATGCTCAAACAGAGCTGATCTTCCAGAAGCAGTATACTGATAGATGGGTGATCTACTTGGCTTCTCAAGATCAGATCATCCATGGCTTTGATATCCTACACCTTAGCTTCTTCCTCCTGGAATCTCTTCTGCAGTAGCTCTACAAAGGCATCGTGATCTGGGAAAGCTTCAAGCCTCTCATTTTCTTTTATCTGGCACTGATTGAATGTATTGAGAAGTATTCTGAAGAATTCGGTGCATAATCCCTTTGTCTTCTTCACTGCCTTCTTGAAGTCTTCAGTGGTATTGATAGCAAACTCCACTAGGTTATAGTCCAGTTTGAGTGCCTGCTGGTCTTTTACCGGTAGCTCTGCTGGGGTTTCCTCGTTGTTCTCCAACCTTGCCATTCATATAGTCAGGACCTATAGGATGTCCTAGGACCTGTCCACAAAGCAGGATGAAGTTTCCAGGATCTCCTCCAATTGGCCGTCGATCTGCAACACTTTACACCTTTCTTTTTCAACAGCAGTCTGCAGCTACAACATCTTGGTTTTCTGGGTCAATACATGTTGCTTGAGAGGCTGAAGATCGACCTGCTGTTCTCTTGCTACTTCCAAAGAAGTGGTCAAGGAAGATATCTTCTCCTGATGTTCCTTTCTCAGTTCTTGAGTGTGCATATCATTTGCCTGCAGGAGGATCTTCAGCTGGTCTTCTAGCTCCTCTACCTTTGCCAGTAGCTGACCCTTCTCAGTCTTTAGATCTTGGCATTCCTTTTGCACTTTCTCTAGGGCCTCCTGTGTTGTTTCCTTAACTTGCATTTCTACATGGAGGACCTGTATTTCAGCTCTTGAGGACTTCATTTCCCATTGCACATATTCATATTTCCTTTTGAGCCTGTTTCTCTCTTCCCTCTCGTGCCTCAATGTATCTTTCAATTGAGCAGAAGATTTCTTTGATTGCTCCAAGTTAATCATGATTTCGCTTACATTATCTTCTGAAGCTTGGATGAATGCAGACCCGACTCTTAGGGTAAATCTCGGATCCTGGTCCGTTCCTAACATAACGACCGTATCTGTTATCATTTTACCGGGTAGCCCCTCTGCCTCAAGTTTCCTCTCTGTCCTCTTTTTATTCTTTTTGTTGCCCTATCATAATATACAGTGTTGAAATAGGGGATTTCCTTTCCCTTTTCCTGCAAAAAATAGACCAGCTCGAATGTGGGGACCAAGGGTACGCTGGTAGGAGGAATTTGAGGGGTCTGAACCTGGGGGTTCTCCACCTCCTGGGTCTGCCCTGCTGTTGTTTCAGAAGCTAACTACTGGGTCAATTTTATCGTCTCAGCTTATTTCCTTTGAAGATCTTCATCGAGATTTCTCCTTGCTTCCTCTGCTTTCTTGGCTGCTTCCTGAGCATTTCTTCTTTCTTCTTCTGTATGAATCCTTTCTGCAGCCTCTTTCACCAACCTCTGGGCTTCTTCATCCTTCCTTTTGGATTCTTCTTTAGCCTTTTCCTGCTCATCCCCCTTCCCACCTTTGGTGGTGATCATTTTCTTGAATCTTCTCATTAGCATTGTCATGTTTGGGGCATTTCGGAAAACAGATTCTTCCTTATCAAAATGGTGGGTATACTCGAAGTGCACCTTGTGTTCTTTGCAATGCTCAATAACCTTGCCTTGGGTGTCATTTTTGTGGTAGGGCATCTTCCCAAGATGGAACTTCTCCAACTCCTCTACGAATTCAGCAGCTTGTTTCACCTTGGTGAATTTGTAGCTTCCTAGCTTGAATGGAAAAGGAGGGTAGGCAGTATTCTTATGTTCAAACAGAAAACTACCTATTCCATCTATGAATACTTGTCTAAATGCCTCCTTGTGGACTATGTAATCGATTGCATATTTGGGAAGCAATGAAGGTGGTCTTGATCCTCCGAACATCCGGAAGTACATGCCATTTTTAGTTAAGAAATAATCTCCGTATTCTTCTATCACTTGCATGGCTTCTTCCGACATATAGTTACACTCCTTTTGAAAGATGAGTGTGTAAAGTGGCATAATGAATTGCTCACAGACCTCTCTGTAATGGCTATGGTATTGGTGAGCCCACAATGGTCTATAAGCGGCATAAACAGGCATCCTTTCCCTGTCCCAGATGCACCTAAGACCGGGGAAATCCTGGTTGCACAAGATGCAATCTATTAATATTGAACTCATATAGAATTTCGATCTTTTTCGAGACTCTCCCTCCAAGGCTGAGGTCAAGCAAGAACAAAGACTGCTAGATACCATGCTGGCCCAATTGAAGACTGTTCCTTGGGTTGCCACATGAAAAATAATGGGTATCCATTCAAACTTGAAGAGTCTTCCATGCGCTCTCCCAAAGATCCTATTAAGCATCAGAGCTATAAATCTGTAGGGAACCCTCAAGCTCGTTGTATCATACTCACTGGTCAGTCTGTATCGATAATGCTTTCCTTGCAACATCATTCTCTTAAGGGTTTCCACCAGGTCCATTCTGATGCTGTTCAGCCAATCATCTGACAAGAAAACCTAGGCTTCTGGTAGGTGATAAGCCAACGCCACATATCCAGGGATAAATGCAGCATAGCCCTGTCCTTCAACATTTCCCATGATCATTGTAGTTGTGTCTACTCCGGGCAGAATCCAGCTGACTACCTCAGAGCATGGGAACAGCTCTGGTCTGGTGGTAACTTTCATGAGAGAATATTTCTCTATGTTAGCATAGATGGATTCTTCTTCGAGGCCCATGTCGGGAACCACCCTGCGGGAAATCAATCTATATATTTCACCCCATTTGTACTCGGGCTCAACCCCAGAAACACATTGAGTGTCTTCATATATGTATTCGGTCTTCGTGACGACCTCTACTTCTGGGTCTTCTTCGACCACAGGGGCCTTGTTCTTTTGTCTCTTGGACATTGTGAGTTCTTCCTGCCATGTATAACATTGTAACATTAAGCAATTCAAGTTGTAGACATTCACAAGACACTGTGCAGCATTTTATTCTTTCTATGTGTACCATGACAGCAACTAGTTGATGAAACTAAGATATAAGCTTGCATAACTTGACTGGCCTAACTAATAGGACTATTACAACCAAATGCACATTATTTAGTGATATCGTCTATATCTTAGCATGATACAAAGCATTGTTGTATGATATTAAATCATTTCATCAACCATCTTCTAGACTGCAATAAACTACATCCATATGCAATGTTCCATTTTCATGTGTTTAATGTGGTAGCAAGTAGTGAAACAAATGCATGCATGTACAGCCTAAAAATTCCCTGAATATCAGAACCATTAAAATACAAGGCGCAGTGCTTGGTAATATAGTCTGTGCATAGCAGTTAAAGAAACTGATTGAAAGTAGCTATACGCAGTACGACTGTGCGAGTCGCTTATGTTTTCCACCACCAAACACCTTAACCATATAGCTTAGCAGGAATAAAAACGACGAGGACTCTTGCTATTCATGGAAAGATATTTACATTAACTTGACTATAAATTTCACTTTCTGCGGGTATTACTGTCATCTTGCTGCAAATGGTGCTTCGATTAAAACCACTACCCATGAGATTCACGGTTAAAAAACTAAAACAACGCATATCCTTTCTAACCGGCTAGGGTTTTAGACGACTAAGCACAAATGGGCTGCGCGGGATTGCAAGTGAAACTATATGCAACGTCAACGGTGCTTATTCCCATGCACTCATGGTTATCAACTACAAACCGCAGCAGATCCCTTCCAACCGGCTAAAGTGCCAAACCATGGTGCAAAGAATGCCGCGGCAAAATAGAAGTTCGAGGAAGCGTGTAAAAATGAAAGGCCAGGACTGCGATGAGAAACAACAGGTACTGTAGAAAAAATGCATATAAACCCCCCCTCCTGCACAATCATCACCACCCGGGGCAGCTTGGTGTAGACGGCGTAACGGCTGTCTGCACCAAACCCCCATCTCTACACGCGAGATTTGCAAACAAGGTCGCGGGCCAAAATAATTATTCCTTGGGTTAAAAACGCCCTGCTAACAGTCAAGATTAAAAAACCCCCCCCACCTATATAGGTGTCAAGAAATGGAAAAGGAATACGGTCGGGGAAAAACAAACTACCGCAACCAAAACTGTCCACACAAAACCTTATCAAATGCTTCAACGGAACGGGAGAAGGTGAATAAAACCTACCTGGCACGGACGTATCCGACGTGGAGAGGTTTGGCAAGTTTCTCGGTGAAGACACCTGTACTGAGTGTATCGCAAACAGGAAAGCGCGACAGCATGACAACAACGGGCACAGCAGTTAGAAAAATAACAATAGAATAATAACCTACCTCCCCGTATATATAGAAATGATCCACACGTGTGATGTAACATATCAGACGGGAGCCTATTCTGAATCGGACGGTGAGAACGTGAATCCTTCCATAACAGTGGAAGGCTATAACATCAATCCGCCCGCAGTGGTGGGCGAGGTGGGAGAAACTAATGATTGGACGTCGGAGGAACTTTGGATCGAAAGCCGAAAGGGAACCTCCTTCCACAACGGTGGACAGTCAAAACTCTAAGTCATCCACATACGAATTTTTTTTTCGAAAAGGATAAACCTTCCGCAACGCGAATAAAGAAATGTAAAAGTCTCCGATACAAAGCGAAAAGACAACCGAAAATTGGAAAGAAAGTGAAAACCCATCCGCAATGGTGGAAACCAAATGCAAATATTCGTTTGCAACGGTGGACAAGGAAATAATCACACCTCCGACCTAAAACCAAAAGTCATCCACAACGGCGGAAAAAGACAAGGAAAAAATCTCCGCAACGGCGGGAATGTCAATTAAACGAATTTCCGATTCAGAGTGGCTTCAAAGGTATTCAAAAGGCAGCGATGAGCTTGATTATGCATGGGATTACTTCAAGCATTAGGTAAAACATCATATCAAGTAATAGAGCAACCCAAGCGTTGGAAAACGTTCAAAAAGTCATTAGACCAAAATAAGGAAGAAAATCAAACTAATTCAAAGTAGAGGAGGGTCCTAAATTTTTTTAGAATTTTGGGAAATTATTGCAGCTGCAACAATTGGCAACTACCTGTTGAACTCTAGATCTCTGAATTAACTCCTTCCCAGTGCAAGACTGTTCTGAATAAAAATGAAATCTTCAAGATGCTTGTATTCCTAAGCAAGCCAAATAATGCATTTAAATTATTTAAAGAAGTCCATTCTTTTGGGAGATGGTAATATCAGAAGTATTGCAAGTCCGAATAACTCTTTTGAGGCAAACTAGGTGAGGTTTATTTTGCCTATCCTCAGGTAGTTTACAACTTGGACGCCACAGGATTGTAACAGAAAGTAAACAGTCATATCCTTTTGTTCCCCATTCCCATGCCAACTGCACTTTTGTGCCTTTTGAACTTTAGTTCTTTTAATATGAGTCCTCCTGCAGGCCTTTCTTACTGAATTGTAATTCAAGATCCTCTATCCCATAGTGTCCTTTTGTGTGAACAATGTACTTCATATTTCAGTTCACGGATGGAGAGGATCTTGTGGCCATTTAGTACTTCATGCTTTGATATTTTGCTTTGATATGTACTGTTTTCTTTAAGGAGTTTTGACTCTTGATAGCTTATTGCTTTTCTGAATATCTGACATGGGAACATTTATATGTGATATACTGTTTTACTCTGCTTCCTTTCCGTGAGTCTTTTTCTGTCACCCCCTTGGGTATTTAAGATGTGAAATGGATGGAGCCTCTAAATAGTATTCCAGACCTCTTTTACTTCTGAGTTATTTACAGGGGTTAAGTAAGACTTCAATGAATGCTTTTCCAGTTAGGAACACTGCTACTAGAAGACATTCTATACTTCAAAGCACAGTCTTTTGCTCAAGATTTCAGTTAATGAAGAACCCTGATGTTCCATTGCAACCAAAAGTTTGCCTCTTTATTCAAAACCAAAAGAAATGCTAGCAAAGCAAATAAAAGAACACAACATTAAATCAGATAACCAAAAGTAAAAGCATCCAAGCATTAAAGAAAAAAATCAATTTATTTATGTACAAAGCAAAAGAAAAGAAAAATCATTGCCCACTCCTAAAAATATTTAATCATGGGGAGTTAAGGGGTGGGATGAATAATTTTACTGAGTTGTTTAACCATGATCTAGCTGTGTTGTTTTTGAAACTGAACACATGTCTACTATTCTATAATCATTTCTTACAGCCTGAGGAAGTTGAAGGAGCTCAGGATGAGTGTCAGTTATATAACAAGCCTTTCTTGAAGTAAGATGTCTTAATGCCAGCTCAGTCAGATAATTTCCCAGGACAGAATCAGTAGATTCATTTCCCTCTCCTGGCTTAGTGACATTGTGCTTCATATAGGGCTCTCTTAATATCTTAATCAGGTTTGGGCTGCCCTTCTGAGGTAACCACAAGTGAGACCAATTTGAAGCAAAGTACCCATTCAGTCTTGCTGTCCAATCTAGGTTCAGGATCATTCCATAACCATCAGGTATGTCTACTACTACGATGTCAATGTAATGACATATCCTTTTATTTGCAGACAATCGAATCAGCACGTTCTCCATCTCTCCTACTACTTTGACACTAGTTTTGTCAAGTTGAGTGACATCCCAAATAGTAGGTTTTAGTTTCCCATTAAGTTTTTTGCAAACTACCAGAGGCATAACATTCATGGATGATCCAGAGTCCACCAAACAATTATGCACCTCATGATTCAAAATTTCAAGAGTCACCAGGAAAGGTGGAGCGCTGGTCTTCTTTGTCTTAATTAATTCAATCCTTTCTTCCACAGGTTGATTTTTTGTAGGCATCTCCTCTTTAAGTTTGTCAGATTCTCTTTCCACATCATCTTCCACAGGTTTGGCAGGCTCAACGAGTGGCTCTGTTTCCTGTTTGTAAGTAGTGGCTTCAGGTATGTCATCTTTAGCCTTCACATCAGCCTGCCTCTTGACTTTCTCTTGCAACTCTTGGACCCTTGAGAGTATTGCATTTTCCTTAATTGCCAGGTTTTTATCTTTGGTGGTTGTAGGCGTACATTGAGACTTGAGAGTATGTTCTTTTGTGTTGAACAGCGAAACACCGTTCCATGAGAATATTGTATCATCGTCTTGCTTCCCTATGGACCTTTCTTTTCCTTCTTCTTTATCACTGTCTTCAGTCAATTTGGAATTCAGAAACTTATTCATTACCAAAGATATTGAATTTAACCATTGAGGGCACTTCTTCTCAGAGTGAGGTTGCTGGTGAAAAGTACAGAAATTATCCCCCCCTATTTCTGTTATGTTTATTTAGGCTAAATTTGGGGGAGGGATTTTCCAGTGGTTATTATCCTCTTTTTTCGAATAGGGGGGTTTATAAGTTTTCTGAATATCCCTTTCTTTCTCTAGATCTATTATCTGATTGGAAAGCTTCTGCATCATTTTCATCATTCCCTCAAGATCATGTGAGTGCTCCTCTCTGGGTTTGGACAACACCAAAGCTCTTCTTTCTGTATTTTTCTCTCTAGGTAACTCAGGATAATATTCTACACTTTCCCTCTCCGCCTCTACTATTTCGACCTCTTCATAAGTCTCTACCAAGGTGGGTTTGGATATCATTTTGGAAAACATGGCCAACTCAGGCCCTAGGGCTGAGGTATAATACTCGATTAAGACCTTGTCTGAGGGTCTGTCAGCTTCAAAGAAGTTCTTTAGGTACATTGAAAATCGTTGAGTGAAAATATGTACCTTCTCATTCTTCTCCTTTCTTAACAAACCAAGAACTTTCATTAATGAGGCATGAGTTCTCTGAGTGGTGTATTTACTTATGAAAACCTTCTCGAAGGTGTCCCAATCCGGAATCGAATTTGTAGGGAGACTGAAATACCAGGATGCTGCTACTCCTTTAAGGGTGTGAGGGAATAGTCTATAGACCACATCTTCATATTCCCCAGCCCTTAGCCCTTCTAATGCTAGATAAAAGCTTTGCAGGTGGTCATCTACGGAAATTCTTTCTTCGGGGTCAAACTTAGGCAACAGCTTGTCAAAGGCTTGAGGCAGGTTATGCAAAGGCGATGTGAGGTTCAGAGGGGATCTTGCTCTCCATGCTGCTAATGGGTTGGGCTGATTTATATTGATTCCAGCCATCGACACAGCTATGAGAACAAGATTCTGAGCAAAGAACAATGCAGGATGAGAACAGGATTTCTTGCTTCAAAGGTATAGCTGAAACCTGTGAGTACTTGGGTCAGGTTACAAGCTTCAAAACATCTGATGGTAAGGTAGTCTTAGGAAAAACAACTTTCCACAGCTAGCCATGCACTGGCGGCCCTCCTTCTAGCGCCAATTCTGTTGAGGCCTGGAAATTCGCAGGCAACAACAATAAAGGATTCTCCCCAATCAACGTTCCCAACTATCCCATTGACTGTTTGGTATAGGGAATCCATCCGGTTTGCGGTCCGGCTACCATAGGTCAAAGTAAAAAAACAAAGGGTTTTACCGGTTGTGGCCCAGTCCACCGAGTTTTTGTATTTTTGACTTAATGCATGCAATGAAAATGCCTAACTAACAATGAAGGGTGATAAAGTTGCAAGGAACTACACAATGTGATGCACAGTTTCTTACCTCTCGTCTTAAGGCTCACAGGCATCTAAATCACATATGCAGCCATGAAGCAAACCAATTAACTATCTAACCTCCTATCTATCTATCCCCGGAGAGCAAACTGAATTCTATTATGAGTAATGTAAATTGCGCATGCAACATAAAGAGAAACTACAGTTAGCTGATATTTCTTCATACATTGCACGAACGAGTAAAGATATTTCACAATCAGGTAGCCAATTGTTTTGTTTTTTTTAACAGCACACATTACTCATAGTGGAAATATTCGTAAAATAAACTGGAAAACATTCATACAAGAACATAGGTTCAATGAGTTAGAACGGTCTCACAGTTACATAAAGATGAAAACGAAATAGTTCCTCTCCAACAAATCCATAGCACAACATTTGAATATTCCACTAAGCTTTATCCAACATGCAAACTGTAATTTTTTATTGCAAAATAAAATAGTTCTTCTTACAATATGTCCTCACCAGTCTCACTGGAAAAAAGTCCTTCTCCTCTTCTAAGTCTTTTACATTTATACAAAAAGGGTCAGACTGTTGGGCTGCCCAAAGCGGCCTTTGGGCTTCCCAACCTCTCATCTCCCAACGTTCTCATTTCCTTAAATGTTTTACAAAATATAGTTATAAATTAAAATAATGACCGACCCCTCATTAGGAAGGGCCCACTTGACTATCCAGAAACTTCCTCCACACTGCAGCCTCATTAGAGATGCCTTCAAAAGTACACGGTTCTAAAAACTGAATATTTATCTCAAATTTCTCAGCTTGTTTCTTGATAGCCTCAACCCTGGACGTGCTCAAACGGAGCTGATATTCCAAAATAAGTATATTGATAGTTGGGTGATCTACTTGGCTTCTCAAGATCAAATCATCCATTGCTTTGATATCCTGCACCTTAGCTTCTTCCTCCTGGAATCTCTTCTGCAGTAGCTCTACAAAGGCATCGTGATCTGGGAAAGCTTCAAGACTCTCATCTGATTTTATCTGGAACCGTTTGAATGTATCGAGAAGTCTTATGAATAATTCGGTGCATAATCCCTTTGTCTTCTTCACTGCCTTCTTGAAGTCTTCAGCGGTATTGATAGCAAAATGCACTAGGTTATAGTCCCGTTTGAGGGCCTGCTGGTCTTTTGCCGGTAGCTCTGCTGGGGTTTCCTCGTTGTTCTCCAAACTTGACATTCATACAGTCAGGACCTCTAGGACGTCCTGGGACCTGTCCACAAAGAAGGATGCAGTTTCCATGATCTCCTCCAATTGCTCGTCGATCTGCAACACTTTACACCTTTCTTTTTCAACAGCAGTCTGCAGCTGCAGCATCTTGGTTTTCTAGGTCAATACATGCTGCTTGAGAGGCTGAAGATCGACCTGCTGTTCTCTTGCTACTTCCAAAGCAGTGGTCAAGGAATAGATCTGATCCTGATGTTCCTTTCTCAGTTCTTGAGTTTGCATATCATTTGCCTGCAGGAGGATCTTCAGCTGGTCTTCTAGGTCCTCCACCTTTTCCAGTAGCTGACCCTTCTCGGTCTTTAGATCTTGGCATTCCTTCTGCACTTTCTCTAGGGCCTCCTGTGTTGTTTCCTTAACTTGCATTTCTACCTGGAGGGCCTGTATTTCAGATCTTGAGGAGTTCATTTCCCACTGCACATCTTCATATTTCCTTTTGAGCCTGTTTCTCTCTTGCCTCTCGTGCTTCAATGTATCTTTCAATCGAGCAGAATATTTCTTTGATTGCTCCAAGTTAATCATGATTTTGCTTACATTACCTTCTGAAGCTTGGATGAATGTAGACCCGGCTCTTAGGGTAAATCTCGGATCCTGGTCCGTTCCTAACATAACGGCCGTATCTATTATCATTTTACCAGGTAGCCCCTCTGCCTCAAGTTTCCTCTCTGTCCTCTTTATTATTCCTTTTGTTGCCCTATCATAATATATAGTGTTGAAATCAGGGATTTCCTTTCCCTTTTCTTGCACAAAAGGGACCAGCTCGAATGTGGGGACCAAGGGTATGCTGGTAGCAGGTATTTGAGGGGTTTGAACCTGGGGGTTCTCCACCTCCTGGGTCTGCCCTGCTGTTGTTTCAGAAGCTGACTGCTGTGTAAATTTTATCCTCTCAACTTCTTTCCTTTGAAGCTCTTCATCGAGCTTTCTCCTTGCTTCCTCTGCTTTCTCGGCTGCTTCCTGAGCAGTTCTTCTTTCTTCTTCTGTATGAAGCCTTTCTGCAGCCTCTTTCACCAACCTATGGGCTTCTTCATCCCTCCTTTTGGCTTCTTCTTCAACCTTTTCCTGCTCATCCGCCTTCCCACCTTTCGTGGTGATCTTTTTCTTGAATCTTCTCATTAGCATTGTCATGTTTGGGGCATTTCGGAAGACATATTCTTCCTTATCAAAATGGTGGGTATACTCGAAGAGCACCTTGTGTTCTTTGCAATGCTCAATAACCTTGCATTGGGTTTCATTTCTGTAGTAGGGCATCTCCCCAAGATGGAACTTCTCCAACTCCTCTACGAATTCAGCAGCTTGTTTCACCTTGGTGAATTTGTAGCTTCCTAGCTTGAATGGAAAAGGAGGGTAGGCAGTCTTCTTATGTTCGAACAAAAAACTGCCTATTCCATCTATGAATACTTGTCTGATTGCCTCCTTGTGTACTATGTAATCCATTGCATATTTGGGCAACAATGAAGGTGGTCTTGATCCTCCAAACATTCGGAAGTACATGCCATTTTCAGTTAAGAAATAATTTCCGTATTCTTCTATCACTTGCATGGCTTCTTTCGACATACAGTTACACTCCTTCTGAAAGATGAGTGTGTACAGTGGAATAATGAAGTGGTCACAGACCTCTCTATAATGGCTATGGTATTGGTGAGCCCACAATGGTCTATAAGCGGCATAAACAGGCATCCTTTCCCTATCCCAGATGCACCCGAGACCGGGGAAAGCCTGGTTGCACAATATGCAATCTATTAATATTGAACTCATATAGAATTTCGATCTTTTTCGGGACTCTCCCTCCAAGGCTAAGGTCAAGAAAGAAGAAAGACTGCTGGATACCATGCTGGCCCAATTGAAGACTGTTCCCTGGGTTTCCACATGAAAAATAATGGGTATCCATTCAAACTTGAAGAGTCTGCCATGCGCTCTCCCAAAGATCCTATTAAGCATAAGAGCTATAAATCTGTAGGGATACCTCAAGCTCGTTGTATCATACTCACTGGTCAGTCGGTATCGATAATTCTTTCCCTGCAACATCATTCTCTTAAGGGTTTCCACCAGGTCCATTCTGATGCTGTTCAGTCAATCATCTGACAAGAAAACCTGGGCTTCTGGTAGGTGATAAGGCAACGCCACATATCCAGGGCTAAATGCAGCCTAGCCCTGTCCTTCAACATTTTCCATGATCATTGTAGTTGTGTCTACTCGGGGTAGAATCCAGCCGATTACCTCAAAGCATGGGAACAGCTCTGGTCTGGTGGCAACTTTCATGAGAGAAGATTTCTCTATGTTAGCATAGATGGATTGTTCTTCGAGGCCCATGTCGAGAACCTCCCTATGGGAAATCAATCTATATATTTCACCCCATTTGTACTCGAGCTCAACCCCAAAAACACATTGAGTGTCTTCATATATGTATTCGGTCTTCATGACGACCTCTACTTCTAGGTCTTCCTCGACCATAGGGGCCTTCTTCTTTTGTCTTTTGGACATTGTGAGTTCTTCCTGCCATGTATAACATTGTGACATTAAGCAATTCAAGTCGCAGACATTCACAAGACACTGTGCAGCATTTTATTCTTTCTATGTGTACCATGACGACAACTAGTTGATGAAACTAAGATATAAGCTTGCATAACCTGACTAGACTGACTAACAGGACTATTACAACCAAATGCACATTATTTAGTGATCTCATCTATATCTTATCATGATACAAAGCATTGCTGTATGATATTAAATCATTTCATCAACCATCTTCTAGAATGCAATAAAATACATCCATATGCAATGTGCCATTTTCATGTGTTTAATGCGATAACAAGTAGTGAAACAAATGCATGCATGTACAGCCTAAAAATGCACTGACTATCAGAACCATTAAAATAAAAGGCGCAATGCTTGGTAATCTAGTCTGTGCATAGCAGTTAAAGAAACTGATTGAAAGTAGCTATACACAGTACGACTGTGCGAGTCGCTTATGTTTTCTACCACCAAACACCTTAACCATATAGCTTAGCAGGAATAAAAACGAAGAGGACTCCTCCTGTTCGCGGAAAGATATTTACATTAACTTGAGTATAAATTTCACTTTCTGCGGGTATTACTGTCATCTTGCTGCAAATGGTGCTTCGATTAAAATCACTACCCATGAGATTCCCGCTTAACAAACTAAAACAACACATATCCTTTCTAACCGGTTAGGGTTTTAGAAGACTGAGCACAAATGGGTTGCGCGGGATTTCAAGGAAAACTACACGTGACGTTAATGGTGCTTATGCCCATGTGCTCATGGTTATCAACTACAAACCGCAGCAAATCCCTTCCAACTGGCTAAAGTGCCAAACCATGGTGCGCAGAATGGCGTGGCAAAACAGAAGTTCGAGGAAGCAGGTAAAAATGAAAGGCCACGATTGCGATGAGAAACAACAGGTACTGCAGAAAAAATGCATATAACCCCCCCCCTCCTGAACAATCATCACCACCTGGGGCATCTTGGTGCAGACGGCGTAACGACTGTCTGCACCAAACCCCCATCTCTACGCACGGGATTTGCAAACAAGGCTACGGGCCAAAATAATTATTCCTTGGGTTAAAAATGCCCTGCTAACAATCAAGGTTAAAACCCCCCCCCACCTACATAGGCGTCAAGAAATGGAAAAGGAATACGGCCGGGGAAAAACAAACTACCGCAACCAAAACTGTCCACACAAAACCTTATCAAATGCTTCAACGGAACAGGAGAAGGTGAATAAAACCTACCTGGCATGGACGTATCCGACATGGAGAGGTTTGGCAAGTTTCCCGGTGAAGACACCTGTACTGAGTGTACCGCAAACGGGTGAGCGCGACAACACGACAACGACGGGAAAAACAATTAGAAAAATAACAATAGAATAATAACCTGCCTCCTCGTATATATAGAAATGATCCGCACGTGTGACGTAACATATCGGACGGGAGCCTATTCTGAATCGGACGGTGAGAACGTGAATCCTTCTGTAACGGTGGAAGGCTATAACATCAATCCACCCGCAGTGGTGGGAAAGGTGGGAGAAACTAATGATCAGACGTCAGAGGAACTTTGGATTGGAAGCCGAAAGGGAACCTCCTTCTGCAACGGCAGACGGTCAAAACTCTAAGTCATCCGCATACGAATTTTTTGTTCGAAAAGGATAAACCTTCCGCAATGGCGAATAAAGAAATGGTAAAAGGCTCCGATACAAAGCCAAAAGACAACCGAAAATCGGAAAGAAAGTGAAAACCCATCCGCAACGGCGGAAACCAAATGCAAAGATTCGTCCACAACGACGGACAAGGAAATAATCACAGCTCCGACATAAAACCAAAAGTCATGCGCAATGGCGGAAAAAGACAAGGAAAAAATCTCTGCAACGGCGGGAATGTCAATTAAATGAACTTCCGATTCAGAGTGGTTTCAAAGGTATTCAAAAGGCAGCGATGAGCTTGATTATGCATGGGATTACTTCAAGCATTAGGGAAAACATCATATTAAGTAATAGAGCAACCCAAGTGTTGGAAAACATTCAAAAATTCATTAGACAAAAATAAGGAAGAAAATCAAACTAATTCAAAGTAGAGGAGGGTCCTATTTTTTTTTAGAATTTTGGGAAATTGTTGCAGCTGCAACACCTAGGAAAACACCCAGAGCACAAATTTGAGAGAGCTAGTCATGAGAGAACCTCTGCACCCCTCGATCTGATCCACAGTGATGTTGCTGGCCCATTCCCTCATATGTCCGTGAGTCAGGAAAAATATGCATTGACTTTTATTGTTGACTTTTCCAGGTATTGCTGGGTTCACTTCTTGAAACACAAGTCTGAAGTTTTTGGCCTATTCAAAGTCTTTAAGGCTTTGGTTGAGAACCAGTCTGGAAGGAAAATCAAGGCCCTCAGATCTGACAATGGTGGTGAGTATGTCAAGTATGAGTTTATTAATTATTGTGCATATGAGGTATTCAGATGCAGCATTCTATCCCTTACACACCACAGCAAAATGGTGTTGCTGAGAGGAAGAACAGATCACTGAAGGAGATGGCAACATGCATGATGGAGGACAAAACTTTGCCACCAAAGTACTGGGCCAAAGATATCAACTGTGCAGCCTATATCCAGAATAGGGTGCCTCACAAACAACTTGATGGTATGACTCCATTCGAAGCATGGAGTGGGCACAAGCGAGATGTGACCCATTTCAGGATTTTTGGCTCAAAGGCTTGGGCTAGAATCCCGACAGAGAAGAGGAAGGCTTTGCAGCCCCAAAGCCAAGAGTGTCTTTTTGTTGGATACTCTGAAGATTTAAAAGGGTACAAGTTGATAAATTTGAGCACAAATAAATCTTTCATCGAAAGGTGTGTTCAGTTTGAAGAAGAACCCCTTGCAGCAGTGGAAGTTGGTGAAGCCTCTTCACCACCTGAACCTTAAGAAGTAAGTAAAGAGTTTGTTGAACATGCTGATTCTGATTTTTCTGATGGAGATGAATTTATTGCAGACTCTAACAGCCCCACAAGGCCAAAATGGGAAGCCAAGACACTACATGCAGCATGAGAGCTAGCTGGGGATCCCAATGACCCGAGAAGGACTAGATCTCAATTTGAGAATGGTCTATGCATGAAGGATCCTATGTTTGCTGAAAAATGATATTTGATGGTGGATTCTGATCCTCAAACATATGAAGAAGTAGTAGGAGATCCAAGATGGAAAACAGCCATGAAGGAGGAGTTCAGCTCACTCCAGAAGAGCAACACATGGGAGCTAGTGGATCTTCCCCCAGGGAGAAAACTAGTACAGTGTAAGTGGGTCTATAAGACCAAATTTGCTGCTGATGGTTCACCACTGAAGTACAAGGCCATATTGGTAGCCAAGGGCTACTCACATGTTCATGGCATAGATTACAATGAGACTTTTTCCCCAGTGACAAAGATGGATTCCATCAGGCTAGCCTTAGCCATTGCAGCCTCAAAGCAATGGGAGGTACATCACATGGATGTAAAATGTGCCTTCCTGAATGGAGATCTCACTGAAGAGATATATATGCAGCAGCCTCAAGGTTTTTCTACTAACCCTTCTCTTGTGTGCAGGTTGAGAAAGTCATTGTATGGGCTAAAGCAAGCCCCCAGGGCTTGGTATGCCAAGATCGATAGCTTCTTGCTATCACTGAATTTTGTTCGGTGCAAATCAGATCCAAATGTCTATTTGAAGTTATTTAATGGTTCATTAATGATCATTGTGTTATATGTTGATGACCTCCTCATTACAGGAAGCTCACAGGCTGAGATTGCTTCCTTAAAAGGAGCTATGAACCAAGCCTTCTCCATGACAGATTTGGGGCTCTTAAATCAATTTTTTGGGCTTGAGATTGCTCAAACCAAAGCTGGAATCAAGGTGCACCAGTCCAAATATGCCTTGGACTTGCTGAACAAATTCAGAATGAAGGATTGCAAAGCAAGCAAAACTCCTTTCCTTTCAGGAGTGAAGCTGGAAGAAGCTGATTCTTCACCGATGGTAAACAATACACTGTATAGGCAATTGATTGGATGTTTATTGTATCTGACACATACTAGACCTTATATTTGTTATGTAGTAAGTGTGGATTCTAGATTCATGGATCAGCCTCAAGAGATCCATTGGAAAGAAGCCAAAAGGATCCTTAACTTTGTTCAAGGAACAAGGACACATGGGATCTTCTATAAAGCAAAATCTGATCTTGATTTGATTGGATTTACTGACAGTGATTGGGCAGGTGATAGTACAGACATAAATTCCACTTCAGGATATGTGTTCATACTTGTAGAAGGGCCAATCAGCTGGTCAAGCAAGAAACAGAGTGCCATTGCACTCTCATCTACAGAAGCAGAGTACAGAGGAGTTGTTAATGCAGCAACTCAATTTTTATGGTTGCAGGGTTTACTTGGAGAGTGTGGCTTTGAACCAGAGTACTCAACTACCATCTACTGTGATAAACAGAGTACCATTCGAATATGCAAAGATCCAGTTCAGAAGCAGAGAACCAGACACATTGAGATCTATATGCACTACATCAGAGAACTTGTGCATGATGGCACCATTCACCTACTCTTCTGTTCATCTTTAGAACAAGTAGTTGATATCTTCACCAAAGCATTTTGTGAGAAGACCTTCAGCAATCTCAATTCACTGTTGGCGATTGATGATCATGCTGTGAAGCATGAGTGAAGACAAGATTCTACAATTTTGTTTTACAGTCCATGTTGAAGGGAGGATTTTCCCAAGTTGGTTTTGCCTCTTTCCTTGTTTAAATGGACATGCAGTATGTAAAGGGTGACTAAGCCTTATTGCTAGGCCCTATAATTTTGTGATATATTACTCATAAGTCAGGCTTAAGGGGGGGTGTTAGAATAATCAACCCATAGTTTACCCATTTAGACATTAATTTAATTATTTCTGTCTTATTAGCCTAGTTCATGTGTCCCACCTTGTGCAAGTTGTCTATTACCTATCCATAGTGGTCAAACTTGCCTTATTTGACTCATGTAGCACATGGGAAAGCCCAAGGAATAAAATCTGCTTTATTCCTAGCCTCCTAGGCGCCCTTCTGATTTTTTTGCTTTATTCCTGGCCTCCTAGGCACCCTTCTGCTTTTTCTGCTTTATTCCCTGCTTTTTTAGTGTTTTAAGGAAAAAGGAAAAGCTAGACTAGGTGAGGTTGACTAGTTTTTTGTCCTACACATCCTCCTCTCTTTTCTCCATGCAAAAGCATGTATGAGCTACCATTCCACCACTCTTTAGCTTGCCTAAGCATATTTGCCAATTCGTGAGCTCCATGACGGATTTGGGATCATCTTTTTACACCTATGGGGGATTTGCTTATTTTTAGTAAGCCTGCTTTATGCTAGATTCGAATTGCTCCTCATGCATTTGAATCCCTGATGTATGTTATTTATTCAGAAACCTATGTTATTATAGGTTTGGCTATTGTACACTGATTTAATACAGTTTAGTGTTCAGCTCCAATTTTCAGTCTCTTTGTGAGTGATTTTGCATGATCAATTGTTAATTGTTGTGAGTAAAATTAATCTATCACCTGGTTCAATTTCCACACTTACCTTATTCCACTTATTTTTTAAAATAAAATTCCATGAAGTCGTTGTTGATATAAAATCTATGTTATCTTAATGGGTAAAAGTGCTTACAGACTTGTTTTCTTTTCCAGCAATGGTTAACATGCCACAAAACCCATTAATAATTTTATTAAAATGTTAAGCACTAAGGTTGTTGAATATTTTCTTTTGTGAATGAAGCCAACATAGATAAACAATACCAACATAACTTACAACCTGTAATTAGTGTTGTAGCCTGCCGATAAACTCAATTTGGTATGAATAATTAATAGTTAAGAAACTGGGCTATGATGCCCTTATAAAGAACTATTGTGAAAAATATCTCAATTATTACTTTTAATTTTAAGCTTTGATTATCCTAAATAATTCTAGGGTTTGATTTATGAGGATAGAACTTGGCCCTAGAAAAATTATTGTAAATGCAAAATACTGAGTAGGAAATTGGAGGTTAACATTGGATTACATAGAAGTTCGTGTTTAAGTTTATTTCTGTATAATCTTATTTTCTATTACTGGTTCCAACCCTAATTAGTTTACAGAGCTATCAAAGTGTTTTGTTCTTAATATGATTTATTAGTTTCCTATAGAGAGAGAGAGAGAGAGAGAGAGAGAGATCCTTGTATCTAAACGTCTATATTATAGTAGTCTCTTTATTTGTTTGCTATAAGACTTTTACAATCATTTCCTGAGATATAGATATTTATTTGATTCTAAACTTATACTAACAGAAATAATACCACTAATACTAACATTTTAGTAGTTTGTAAAACTAAGGTAGAAATACTGTAGAGATACTCTAAAGGTGATATAAAGTGGAAAGACGAACGCCATTTAGGCTATGAAATACTTTATAGAAGTAACTAAATCAGTAGATTTAACCTTTGATTTGAGTATGTTATAATAATCAACCCATAATTACCCACCTTAGACATTAATTTAATAATTTTTGTCTTATTACCTTGTTTCCCAGATTCCATTCTATGCTAGTTTCCTTCTACAAGTCCTAGAAGTCAACACATGCTACAAATGAGGCATGGAGCACTTGGGAAACATCTTGGAAAGCCAATTTAGAATGTCTGATTTATTCTAGATTCTCCGAAGCACATATCTACTTTTTCTAAAAAGTTGCTTTGTTTTATTCTGATTTAAGGCAAAAGGAAAAGCTAGACTAGGTGTAGTTGACTTGTTTTTTTCACACATCATCCTCCCTCCTTTTCTCCAAATAAAAGCATGTATGCATTGTCTTTCCATCCCTCTTTATCTTTCCCACTTGAATTAGTAAATTCATGAGCATCTTCATAGATTTGGAAACTGCTTTATGCACCTATGGGGGATTTGACAAGATTTAGTAAGCCTACTTTTTGACCATGTCAAATGGCATATTTATGCATTCGATTCTCTTATGTAATGATATATTGCAGCAGCCTATTACTTCAAAAGGTTTTCTATTGTACACTTATTGAATACAGATTAGTGTTATGCTCCAATTCCAGTCTCCTTTGGTGTGAATTTTGTATGTTTGATTAGCAATTTTGTGAGTGTAATTGTTATATCTCTTGGGTTCAATTTACAGATGGTATCAGAGCCTTTGTAGATCAATTTCTCTCCTTCCTTATTTCTATTGCAGGTTTGACATCTTGACTGGGAGCGCATTCTGCTGATTGGAGGGCACAGTTTCTGAGCTATGGACCAATCTCAGAATATCATCTTGACTCCATTCAATTTATTTGAGTGGAAATATGATATGGAGATACTTTTGATAGATAAAGGTCTCTACAGGGTGACTATGGAAACTAAGGAAAATCCCAATGCAGCTGCAAAGAAAATTAAATGGCACAACAGGAGGGATGAGGTCTATGGTCTTTTGTGTCTGAGTATTTCAAGAGGCCTCTTCTTCCATCTTGATGGATTGAAATCAACTAATGAAGTGTGGGAGAATCTAGAAAATATTTTTGGAAATATATATGAGATGAGAGAACATCAAATTGAGAATGAGCTGATCTCCTCGAGTCCCGGTAGCTTCGAATCATTGCAACTCTAATTTTCCAAGTTTAAGGCCCTTGTTTTGTAGTTGAAATAGCGTGGGATCGAAAAGAAGGAAGAGAAACTAGTTGTGGCCATACTCTCTCAGCTTGGTCCTAACTATTCAGTGTTTGTTTTGACCTTCCATGCCACCAATTTACAGCTCGAGCCTGGAATATGCTTAAGCTTGCAGAGTTCATGGAATCCCTTACACAGGAGCATGATAAGTTGGTGATGATGGACACCATCAAACCTTCCAAAGACTGAGATTTGGTTCCTGGAGATTCAAGGGTGGATTCAAAAAGAAAGAAAAAAGATAAAAATACACCTGAGCAAAAGAGAGACAAGAACAAGTATCAAGAGGAGCCCTAAGGTTCCAAGAAGAACTCCTAGAAGAGTAAGAACAAAGGAGAAATGAGAAAGTACGTATACTACAGTAAGCAATATCATCTTGAGAGCTCTTGTATGAAAAAGAAAATTGACATGTTGACCCAACTCCTGGAAAAGAATAACATCTCCCTTAATGATTGGTCAAAGAAGAGGGAAGGATGATTAAATTTAAAGGACAGAGAGAGACTACATGCCTTGGTTTCTGGCACATCAAGATCACCTAGCTTCATCATAGTCTCTGGAGCTTCTAGACATATGGTTTTGACAAAAGTGACATTCTCCTCTCTTGACATGTCGAAAGGTTCACCAATAGTTTTGGGAGATGACTCTCTCACTGATAGTTTGGGGAAGGGAAAGATTGATCTTAACCATGGTAAGTTCAATAATGTGTTGTATGTTCCAAGTCTTGCCTCTAATCTCTTGTCAGTGTATCAGATGACTCATACTGGGTCTCCAAACAAGGTGTTCTTCTCCCCTTATGATGTTGAAATGACTGATATTTCGAATGGTAAAGTCATAGAAAAAGGTCTTGTAGATCACACTTCAAAGGTATATACAAGTTTTCCCATTTTCTACCCTACTCAAACCCCTCTCCTCTTCTGATTCATGCAAATGAAGAAAGCAAGCTTTGGCATGAAATATTTGGCCATCTTAACTACAAGTATCTTTCTGATTTGAGTGAAAAAGATATGGTCATAGGGTTACCAAAGATCAGGTTTTCTAAGGGAGTCTGCCATGGTTGTATCCTAGGAAAACAACCAGAGCACAAGTATGAGAAAGCTAGTCATGAGAGAACCTCTGCACCTCTTGAGCTGATCCATAGTGACATTGCTGGTCCATTCCCTCATATGTCCATGATTCAAGCTAGATATGTACTAACCTTCATATATTTCTTTTCCTGGTAATGTTGGGTTCACTTCCTAAAGCATAAGTCTCAATTTTTTTACCTCTTCAAAGTCTTTAGAGCCTTGGTTGAAAACCAGTCTGGGAGGAAACTCAAGATCCTCAAATCTGGAAATGGTGGTGATTATGTCAAGTCTGAATTCATTTAGTATTGTAAAGATGTAGGTATTCAGATGCAGCATTCAATCCCTTACACACCACAACAAAATGGTGTTGCTGAGAGAAAGAATAGATCACTAAAGAAGATGGCAACCTGCATGACGCAGGCTAAGACTTTGCCACCAAAGTTTTGGGCCGAGGCTATAAACTGTGCATCCTACATCCATAATAGGGTGACTCATAAGAAACTTGATGGTATGAATCCTTTCAAATCTTGGAGTGGGAACAAGCCAGATGTGACCCATTTCAGGATTTTTGGCTCAAAGGCTTAGGCTAGAATTCCAACTAAAAAGAGGAAGGCTTTGCAATCCCAAAGCCAAGAGTTCCTATTTTTTGGGTATTCTAAAGATCCAAAAGGGTACATGCTGATCAAATTTAGCACTAACAAATATTTCATTGAAATAAGTGTTCAGTTCCAAGAAGAGCCTTTAGTAGCAGTTGAAGTTGGAGATTCTTCTTCACAACCAGATCCATTGATTGTAAGTGGAGAGACTACTGAGTTTGTTGATTCTGATATTTATGCTAATGATGATTTGATTGAATATCCTAGCATTCCTACAAGACCAAAATGGTAATAAAATACCATTCATGTAGCTAGGGAACTAGCTGGAAATCCTAGTGACACGAGGAGGACTAGATCTCAATTTGAGAGTGCCCTTTGTGTGAAAGATCCTCTATTTGCTGAGAAGTGCTATATGATCGTTGAATCATATACATAGACATACAAATATGAAACACATGATCCAATATGGAAAACATCAATGAAATAAGATTTCAGCTTGCTCCAGAAGAACAAAACTTGGGAACTGGTTGATCTTCCCCTAGGGAGGAAGCTAGTTCAATGTAAGGGGGTTTTCAAGACTGATTTTTCTGATGATGGTTCACCTTTAAAATATAAGGATATATTGGTAGCCAAGAGTTACTCACAAGTAAATGGTATTGACTACAATGAAACCTTTGCACCAATGGAAAATATGGACTCCATAAGGCTAGCTGTAGAAATTGTAGCTTCGAAGCAATGGGAGGTACATCACATGGATGTGAAGTGTGCTTTCCTAAATGGAGATATCAATAAAGATATTTACATGCATCAACCAGAAGGGTTTGCTTCTAATCTATCTTTAGTGTCCAAGTTAAAGAAATCATTGTATGGCCTCAAGCAAGCCCTTAGGGCTTGGTATGCCAAGATTGATGGATTTTTGCTATCACTGAGTTTTGTTTGATGCAAGTATGATCCTAATATATTTTTGAAGCTGATCCATGGTTCTTTGATGATTATTGTCTTGTATGTGTATGACCTTCTGAATACAGGAAGTTCAAAGAAAGAGATTTCCTCCTTGAAGGATGCAATGAACCATGTATTTTCTATGACAGATTTGGGATTGTTGACCCAATTCTTGGGTCTTGAAATTGCTCAATCCCAACATGGAGTAAAAGTACATCAGTCTAGGTATGCTTTGGATTTGTTGAACAAGTTCAACATGAAATATTGCAATCCAAGCAAGACTCTCTTTCTTTCAGGAGTTAAGCTTGAAGAAGCAAGCTCTTCTCCTATGCTAAATAATACACTGTATAGGTAGTTGATTGGGTGTTTGTTTTATCTTACACACACTCGACCTGATATATATTATGTAGTTAGTGTGGCTTCGAGATACATGGATCAGCCTCATGAGATCCACTGGAGAGCAGCCAAAAGGATCCTAAAATTTGTTCAAGGAACAAGAACTCATGGGGTCTTCTACAAAGCAAAATCTGATCTTGATTTGATTGGGTTTATTAACAGTGATTGGGAAGGTGAAAAAATAGATCAGAATTCTACATCAGGATATGTGTTCATTCTTACAGAAGGACCAATCGGCTGGTCAAGCAAGAAGCAAAGTGCCATAGGACTCTCATCTACAGAAGTAGAGTATATAGGAGTTGTAAATGCAACAAATCAATGTTTGTGGTTGTAGGGGATACTTGGAGAATGTGGTTTTGAATCATAGTTTTAAACTATTTTCTATTGTGATAATAAAAGCACCATTAGAATTTGCAATGATCAGTTCAGAGATAGTGAACCAAGCACATTGAGATCCATATGCACTACATTAGACAGCTTATGCATGATGGCACCATTGATCTACTCTTTTGTGCATCTTCAGAACAAGTAGCAAACATCTTCACCATTTTTTTTGTGAGAAGACCTTCAACAATCTCAAATCACTGGTGGGGATTTCTGATCATGCTGTGAAGCATGATTGATGACAATATTTTCAAAATTTTGTTTTTCCTGTCCATGTTTAGGGGAGGATTTTCCCACTAGGTTTTTGCCTCTTTCCTTGGTTGTATGGACAAGGATTATGTAAAGTGTGACGAAGCCTTGTTGCTAGGCCCTATAGTTTTCTAACATTTACTCATAAATTCAGGGTTAAGTGGGGGTGTTAGAATAATCAACCCATAGTTAGCTACCTTACACATTAATTTAATTATTTTTATCTTATTACATAGTTTCCTAGATTCCATTCTATGCTAGTTTCCTTCTACAAGTCCTAGAAGTAAACACATGCTAAAAATGATTCATGGAGTGCTTGGGAAACATCCTAGAAACCCAATTTAGCATGTCTTCTTTATTCTAGATCCTCCAAAGCACATATTTTCTTTTTCTGAAAAGCTTCCTTGTTTTATTCTGATTTAAGGCAAAAGGAAAAGCTAGACTAGGTGTAGTTGACTTGTTTTTTTCCCACATCAACCTCCCTCCTTTTCTCCAAATAAAAGAATGCATGATTTTTCTTTCCATCCCTCTTTAGCTTTCCCACTTGACTTAGCAAATTCGTGAGCATCTTCATAGATTTGGAAACTGCTTTATGCACCTATGGGGTATTTGACTAGATTAGTAAGAATACTTTTTTTACTATTTCAAATGGCATCTTTATGCATTCGATTCTCTCATGTAATTATCTATTGAAGCAGCCTATTACTTCACAAGGTTGGATATTGTACACTTATTGAATACAGATTAGTGTTATGCTCCAATTTCAGTCTCCCTTGGTGTGAATTTTGCATGTTTGATTAGCAATTTTGTGAGTGTAATTGTTCTATCTCTTGGGTTCAGTTTCCACAGAGTAAACATAAATCTAGTTTTCCTAACAGCTTCTAGATATAGAGGTCATAACATATCCAATCATTCTACTTAAAGTTATTGCGCATATTCCACTTAGAAGTACAAATTCATAATTAAATAGCAGTTGAACCTAGATAATATGTAGAAGGGGACAAACACCCAAGGGAGACCATTCCACCCAACTATCTCCTAAAGCAGCCAAATTACTTTATTAGGACCCCTGAGCCTATTCATTGAACCACTAGGAAGAAGATATCGATCCCACACAACAAAATTTCTGCAACTTAACACTCAATAGCAAACTTAGCTCAACAATTCCACTTCATCTATCCCCTCATCAAATTCCTTAAGTGCCTAAATTTTCAGTTTACAGCAGTGAAAAGGCTCATTCAGTTAGAAATCATAATGAGTAGTAAGCTTCCTTCTCGATTTGATGGTATTTATAAGATTTCCTAGGTATTTGGATCAGTTTTGGAAATAATGAGCCACCAGCTCAATTCCCCCTCTCAGAGAACATGACCATAGTTTTAGGAATTATGCTTCCTGCAATAGCTAGAAAGTGAAATGCTAGTGTTGCCACTTTTCAACCAGCCTTCTACAGCTGTTCATTCCTCCTAGTGGGCCAGTGAACACTCATTTAACAGTCTCCCTTGGATAGGTTCCTCTTCTTTTTAATTAATAAAATAAATAATTCTTCAATTACAGTCATCCTTGACCAACTTGGTCATAACAATTTACAATAAATTTAGCATAATGTTTTTCTGAAATAAATAATAAATATTTATTTTTCAGTTCTAGGTATGTTATAGGAAAGAGATCCAACTACAATTTTCCTAGATCTAAAAGAGAATTCCTTATTAGCTATTAGATCCAACAACAAAAATTCCTATAACATGTGGTAATGGATCCAATTACAATATTCTATATCTAAAAGAGAAACCATATTGGTATTAGAACCAACAACAAAAATTCCTAGAACATGTGGCAAGAGATCCAACTGCAAATTTCCTATATTTAAAAGAGAATTTATATTGGCTACTAGATCCAAATGAAAAATGCCTTGAAAGTTGAAAGATGGAATAAAAATCTGCATTAGACCTCATCATGAATACAATACCCCAATGGTCTACCATCAAGTATGATATCGTGTAGATAATCATCATGACGTTAACTATATAATATGGTGCTGCATTAAATTATATATGGAATAAGATGATTGGGATTGTATTGCATTCCCCTTGAATGACAACTTCAAACTTTCGAAAAGAAGCAAAAAGGATTGCACTTTGTTTCCAAGGATAAGTTGATCAATGAGTAACAATGCTGAAAGAATAAAGATAATAAAAACATATGCTTAAGATAAGAAGGAATGATAGAACCAAGCATCCTCACAACTCTTCAAAAATACGCAAGAAGTTAAGTAAAGACAGAGCTAATCTACACAAAGAACTTCCAAGAGTAAAGAATAATCATAATAATCCCAAGAAATGATATATGAGATTCCTCAAGACCATATAAATATTAAGTAAAAGGTGATCGAAATAGACATGACATGATATATAAAGATATATTAAAATGTTTAACATGATCAACATAGAAAACCATGATCAAATCATGATATCACTTAGAAAAATATGAAATGACTAGTCATTAATAATTGGTAATTAACATGGGTTAATTTCTTGTTATCATCATTCTAACATGCAAGAGATGCATGCTCTGAAAATGCCACTGCTTCCATTTATGAAACGTTAGGGACAAGTAATAAAAAAACTAGATACAATCTCTTCAATACTTGATAAAGAAGTTAAACCTTAATAAAAAGACAAGAATCTTATGACAAACCATTATAATACAAACATGATATCACATAGACTCAAATATTGATTTTACTCAACAAATTAGTAAGAGAAAATATGATCACATAATATAAAATATCACAAACATGAAAAACATTTAGTCATCAAGCACTTGTTAAATTAGTGAGCATTAAATGGTTTCTTTCTCTCATCATGAGAAATGATAGAGATATATGATCCTAAAATGTCAAAGAATACATCTTTCACAAAGATAGGATAATGACAAGTAAATAGGAACAATAAAACCTCTAGAATCAACATGAAATAGACTAAGAAACTAATATCTAATGCAACCAAAAAAGGCTAGCAACCAAAAGCATATACAAGATAACCAAACATTAAATATTTAATATTTAGGAGAAATTTGAATTAAAAAGGGACATATAAATATGCAAGAACATAATGAGAAAGATATCATACCATATTAGAAGCACCATTGTTATTAAAAGAGTGAGACAATGTTAGAATATTGAGAAAAAGCAATTAATCAAACAAAGAATTATTATCACTTAAAGATATGAAAATATAGCCATCAAGCAAATAAGTTCTAAGAATAAGTTCATTTTTTGATGTCACCATTACCATTCTAGAGATATGTATCACTAAAAATGTCAAAACATCTTCCATAAAAGAAGGTTAGAAACAAGTAAAGCATGAACTCGACAACCTCTATAAATATGATGAATAAGAACGGAAACCCTAATGCAAAGAGATCAAGAAGATCGTGACAATAAATTCAAGATCAAATATGATTAAAAAATGATTTTTTTCACCAAAATCGAATCCCAACAGCTTCTAAAAGACATGCATGTAACTCTCGAGTAGAAAATCAAAAACATAAAAATGAAAAATTTTCAATGACCATAACTCGGTCAATATTTCCAAGAATATTTATAATAACCTATTTTCAAAACTAAAGAGTTTTTTTTGCAACCACCAATACAGACATAATAGAAATACAGGCACTCGTTCAACAGATATTTTCTCTTCAATCCGTGTGGTCATTATCCAAAAAACTGGAAAATAACTTATTTTAAAATAGTGATATCTCCATCGTCCAGAATCCCAATGAGACGATTTTTTTAAATTGATTATTTTGTGAGAGAAACTTAGATCTACATTTTTTTTTAAACTGCAGAGAAAGTGTAATAAAAATCTAAAAGTCGCAGCTCAATTTTATGTTAAATACTTCTCCACAAAGTGTTAGGGTTTGAAATAAAAAATTCAAATATGTAGTATAAAGCCCAAATTTAAAGACCTACCTCTTGGGTATTGTATTGGGTCCCAAAAGTACTAAATATGAGAATGCCAAGTATGAGAAAATGATGCTTAAAAAAATCTAATATTTTTACTAAAGAAGGTAGAATGCAACAACCTTCTCTGATACAATGTTAGAATATTTAGAATATGATAAAAAATGCATACAATAATATGAAACATTCATAGCATGAGTTGATATAGTCTTATATCATAATAAGCAACAAATAACATAAATAAAAATGGGGATAAAGGAAGAGACAAGAGAACACTAGATATACATAGTAAAACCCCAAATGGGGAAACATCCAATGGGATGGTTGAAATCTTCTTAATCATCAATAATATCCAATATTACAATAGAGCTCATGAACATGAGAATCACATCCCACTCCATAATTCTATTGCATGACACATCCTTGTGTTCACATGTGAATTCTCGATTATTTCACAATGACTCCTTCACCTCATTATATACTAAGAGGTATTAGAGGAATTACATCCCATAACACATGTGGGATAAATATAATTTCACCTCTTTATATAATAAAAGGTAATAAGAGTAAATTATTATAAAATATGTGTGGGATAACACTTTTACATAATATTTAACATTATTATCTTCCAAATATATCTAGTCACTATTATGTATTCCAACATATCATTAAATTATTTTGCATGCACACAAGCCACTTGTTAACTTTTCTTGAAACTTGCAAGGACAAACATTTCATTAAACACAATTTTGACACATTAAATGATATGAATATCTTTTTAAATATCATTGGAAAGATAGTATAATTCCCTACTGTTTGTTTTTTAATTGTGTCGAAATTCTCAAGGCATATATGATTTTCGAGGGATTTGATTTAATAAATGAGTAAAATATAGAATTTTCACCATTGCTTTTGGCCAAAAAATGTTAAAAAACAAACTTAACGCTAATATTTATCCCATGGGATATTTTTTTACCCTTTTAAATAAAAAATTATTTCCAAATTGTCTTTTTTTAAAGATGATTCACCCAAATTTGATGAGATGTTTTTTTTACTATAAAAATTGCCAAAATTGTCCAAAAACTATATAAATTCCTTATAATTCAATGATTTTTTTTAATTCCAAACATTTTATGGTTGTAAATTTAAGAAATAGTAATATTCACTAAGATTTCTACACTTTGAGAAAATTATGGATCCTTAAAATTTTCCCTAGTTCTACCCATCTTCATGGATTCTAACATGTCTGTTGGGGCGTGCACCTTAACGGTCCTTAATTTTGGTAACTCTGTGGTTTTTGTGGAAGCTTGTAAGCGGAGTTGCGACTCAAAATAGTCTTAGGGGTGTCGGGGTTGAGTCAAAGCCTTCTTTTTTTAATAAACCCATGGTTTAAGTCCAGGGTTTAGGGTTCGGGGTGCCCATGGTTTAAGCCCATGGTTTTGTAATAAGTGCACTATAAATAAGCANTGGCTTTTGATGTAAGATGAAGTAATGTGAAGCTAAGGCTTGTTTTGTAAGGAAGGTTAAGTCCCAGCTGTGTGCGTGGACGACCTCTACAGCTGTGTGCGTAGAGGGTTTTTGGGTGATTAAGAATATCTGCAGCTATGTGCGCAGAGATCTGCAGCTTAGTGCGTAGCTTTGAGGAATTGAAGGGATCTACAGCTGAGTGCGCAAATCAGAACTGTGGTTCTTGTAAAGAGTTGAATAAACACAGTTCTATGGACATAGCCCCTAAACTGGGGGTGAACCCCGTTATATCTTGTGTCGTGGTTCTTTTGTGTTGTTGTTATGTTCTTTTATGCATTGATAAATATATAACTGATAAGTAAGATCACTGCTAAAATACTAACTTCGTTGTGAATTCCCAGTAAAGGATTAAGCAAGGAACTGTTTGTTTATCTAACCGTGAAGCTAAATAAGTGAATGTCAAAGCTCTGTATTTTATGATTATCAATTGTTAGAAGCTAAAGGTACAGTAATATCCCTCTTATGCTTGCAGAAACCTAATTCTGCGGCACCCCATAGCTGTTTCGGGTGAGACTGCAACCTGTTCGTAGGTTGTTTCCGAAAGGGCCAACACTATGGGTCTTTTTTTGGTGCAAAGACAAAAGTATAGAACCCGGGTCTGCCCTAAGCCCAACAAATTGGTTCTGTTGCCAGTTGAACTCAGTATCTGCTCAAGAGGGGTTTACGTCGTACCTCGAGGGCTATGTTTTGGAGACACTCAGTGAAAGAAAACGGTGATTGGATTGAAGAGACTTATCTGAAATTTGCTGTACAAGAGAACAAAGATACACATCGTAGTTCAAACGAATTTTTACAAAGGTACGTTTTTCTAATGTTTATGAAATTTTCTTTGATAGTATCCACATAGAGTTGCACCAGTGGTTATCTAGGTTAAAAGAGAGAAGGATGAACTTCCAAGAAGGTCAGTTTCCTGATTGGACCCTCGCAAGAATTAATATATTGAAAAGGGTGAACAACGAGATATACCGAGCTGTTAATTTCTTGACAACGCGAACCCTTGAAGCATTTGTGACGGAGCTCTCCATCGACACAAGTACATCCTTCAGCGAGGCCGAACGACATTTCTTCAAAGGACCAAGGGGTAAGTACTTGAATTCATTTAGTTTGAGAATTAAAATCCTATTGGCTAAAAAAGGTATATTTCTTATTGAATCATACTGTTATATTTAGTATTACTAATCTATGTTTGTGAGTGAAAGCACCTTCAATGAGCAAAGTGGTTTGCTGCGAAGTGGAAAAATGTACAAGAGAAATTTTGAGTCCTAACCCCGTAAGTCCAGCAGCCTTAGAGCCCGAAGAAAACCCTTCGATTGGAAATCCTCCGGTAACCCTGCAGCGAAGACCTATTATCCCTGAGAACCCGTTGCAGTCTGAAAGTAACCCTAGCCCGAGTATTCCTATCGCAGGTCAGTCTACCCCAATAAGTTCCCCCCCGCCTACTTCCAGTCCCCCTTCCCCCCCCTAGATCTATGATGGCCCATATGAATGACGACATTAAGCTCCCTATTTTCAAAGGGACTGGATCAGAGGATCCAGAACAGTTTCGGTTCTTATGCGAAGCAGTGTGGACTGCTAAGAACATTATGGATAAAGATACAAAAAGAGCGCAGCTGGTTACTTCTTTTAGAGACCGCGCTTTGACCTGGTTCATGAAGTTTTCCAGCACTTAGAACCATGTCTTGGTTGATATAAAAGCAGCAATGATAAAGAAATTTAAGAAGCCTAAATCGGAGTTGCAGTGTATCACTAAGCTAAAGAAAATTCAGCAGCGGCGAGGAGAATCAATGTGGGACTTTGATCAGAGGTTCAAAGTTCTGCTAGATCAAGTTAGTTTCACTATTGGACTAGGGCAGCATAAGGAATGGTTCATTGCAGCTTTGTTACTGCACATCAGGACTCCACTCATGCAATAGAAGGTTGCGGATCAACAGGAGGCTTTGGAAATTGCTATGAAGCTTGAAACAGCGCCTGTCGAAGATAATTCTGGTATTGCTCAAATACAAGCACAATTGGTAGTGATGGCTCTGGAGCTTCGCGATATGAAAAAAGGGAAATCTAGTCGCGAAGAGGTTTGGTGTACACAATGTTAGATAGAGGGTCATGACAAGGAACAGTGCCCTGCGGTAAGAAATTACCTGAATTATGGTGCACCAAACCCGTTCAACCCTAGTGTTCTATATTGTGTGATCTGTCAGACAACTGTCTAGCATCGACCTGAAGATTGCTATCTCCTGTAGAGGTATGTGCAAGTCCCTAAGAACCCTTATTGCAAGTTCTGTAAGTTAGTGGGACACAACGAAGATGAGTGTCGCAGCTTTGACCTCATGAGAGAACGAACTTATGATGCTTATCGGGTACAAAATGATGGCCAAGGAAATGATGGATATGGTTACCGTGGTAGTACATCAGGTCGCAGAACTTTTGGAGGTCGTGGCCATGGTGGTATAGCTGGCAGAGGATGAGGCCAGGTGGTGTGCTATAACTGTAACCAAGCAGGACATCTAGCTAGAGACTATCGGAACCCAAATACGACATGTCGATATTGCAGAGCTGTCGACCATGTGATTGAGCAGTGCCCACAACTGATAGCCAAGATTCAAGAAATAAATAGCACCCCTACTTAGAATATTCAGTTGATTACTGTAGAGCAACGACCTATCCCAACCATTAATGTTGTTACCAGGAGTGGAGCTACGACGGAAGTGCAGAACAAGGAGAAACAACCTGCCAAGGTTTGGGTCCGTAAGGCCCCAGAAAAAATCCCAGCATTTGATGTCGAAAGGGAAAAAGAGACATTTATGGAAGCCAAGAGATACTTCGCTAACCCCAACACATCAGTACCACCTGCTTTTATACACCTAAGTGGCACCTCTCCGTCCGAGTGCTGATATCCCTCATGTCGGCACACAAAAGGACACTTATGGATAGAGGTTTTCCCTTGACACTATAGCTTGGATTGTCATGAAATACATTCTACCTTCATCTAGCTAGTTACTTTGCCATTTAGCCATGTTGGGATGTATTCGCGACTCTCATTCTTGACAACTTGTGAGTCATTCACGAGTCTCCTTCACAGCAAGTCGCGAATCCTTGTATTCGCGGGTTGCGCTTATACAGAGTCGCGAGTCATTCGCGGGTTGCTCTACTACATACCCACAAATGTACTCCTTAACATAAAAACACAAAATCACATGCTAATGGGAGTTTAGTTAAGTCATTTTACTTAATCTCCCTAACTGCTACAACTTCCCCAACCTTCGAGAACTGCCTTATTTCACCCATATAAATACAAGCCTTGGGGAAGGTTGTGGGGACTTACACTTTGGAGCAAAGTTATGCTGGTGGATTGTTTACAGAAGTCTTTGGAGCAGTGAAACTCAGAATCCTTTGGTGACAGAGGAGTCCTTGTCTCAGACGTTTGGTTGTACTCTGAACTTCCTCATTATTGATAATAAAGAGATTACTTCTTCCACATGTGTCTTATATATCTTGGTTTGATAATTGTTTATGCTTCAGTATTTCATATTTGAATTATCTAACCTGCTAACATAAATATATATATGAATCATACTATGTCTGGAAGATTGTCTCTGAACAGGTGAAAGAGGAGTGAACCTTGAAGACTTTGGAAGTGGAGCATATTGGAAGAGGACTAACAAGGATCGAACGTCGTTTAACAAGTAAGTTCCTCTAACCCTCCTATTTCCTATTCTACACTTTAAAAGTCAATTGTCTGCAAGTGTTTGAGTATGTTGGTAATCCCCGACCTACATTTATTAGGTGCATAATCCCTTACAACAGAACTGGCGACCCCGCTGGGGAAGCCTAGACTGCTGTAGGTCATTTCTGTTATCCTGACCAGTTTTGCTTGTGATTCTGCTTGTGGTTTATTATCCTGGATCTTGTTTACTTCAGTGTTTGAAAGTCTTAGGGTTTTTTCTTTGCTTTTAAGAAAAATTGTATACCCATTCATGGGTTGTCCTATTGGACAGTCGCGAGTATAGAGTTGCATTCGCAGGTTGTTCCACTGAACAGTCGCGAATCATTCGCGACTTGCACTGCTAGACAGTCGCGAGTACTCCTGGAAACTGCGATTTCTGAGTAAGAGTTTGCTTGGTCTTTTTCCTGTTATAATTCCTGTTTTCTAAAAATACTTTCTTTAAGAATGCTGTAGAGTGGCTTGATTGCCTCAGGTGATCACATCTTAGTGCTTTTTGAAATCCATTTGAGTCTTTTACTTGTTTTATTTATTGTTTACATCTTGGAGTATTCTGGCCTGTTTGGGTTGTTGGTTTAAGTGTCTTAGTCCAGATTAGTGATCAGGGTCTTGGGATCTGTCTTTCCCAGTATGCTTTCTATCAGTTACTGGTTTGTACTTTCCTTTTTGAAGTCTGCAGTGATTTTGTGTCATTGTTTGCACCCAAGCTAGGGTTCCTAGCCTGCTTTTTTTGCTGGTATTTTGGTCATGATTGCCTGTTTGCTTCAGTTTGTGGTTTTTATATAGTTTATAAATTTCAAGTTCACTCAAACATAGTGCATTGTAGATGCATAGTAGTTTCTTTGAGCAATTTTTAAAGTGAAAACAAAACATAGTTAGTCTTTTGCATTGTGATTTTTGCATAAGTAGGGTTTGCTTCATTTTAAAAATATATAATCTCAGAAAATTACAAAAATATAGGTTTAGTTTCTCTTATCTGTGCTTTAGTTCATCAATACATATTTGAAAAAATGAAAAGAAGTTTGTTTTATAGTAGTAGTTTGCTTTGAATACACTTTACTTTCATTTATTTCTTGCTGAGTCAAAACACCATACAGTATATCACTTCCACTTCCTTTTGAGTAAGAAACAGCCCTTAAAATAAATGCATAAATTAAAATTTATTAGTAAGTTTTTATTTTTAGGGGCCTTTAACCTACTAGCTTAGGCTAGGCTTGTGGACTAGGGAGTGTAAACTTCCCACAAGTTATAAACTCAGACGTAGTGGACCGTTCTTTAGGTAAATCCTTGATTCTATCACTGTATCTGGGAAGCTCCTCTCAAATGGGAGTTAAGCACTAGGCCGCGTGGAGGCTTGGATAGAGGGGATAACCCCCCGAATCCTTGTCAAAATGTAACCTAGGAATTTTACGCATCTAGGGATTCTGTCCTAGACAGAGTTTCAGGCTCAACTACCCTGCCCATGCGTACGAGTTCGGCTGACGACTGTCCCCCCAGACAGCTAGTATTGTCAAGGTAGCCTTAGTCTCTTGTCTCTTTAGGGGTACATACCTAGGTAAACTGGAAGGTTATTTCTGGTTCACCTCGAACGGGCTTGGAAGGTAACCCTTGTGGAAAGTACAGGAGGGTGGTGGGTGATTCCTCTGCTTGTGCCTGAGAACCCCTCAAGGATGCCAAGTAACTGTTCATCAGCTTTCTTCGGGAAAGAATATCTTTATACCCTTGTTTGATTGCTTAAGACTCTAGGATCTTTTTAGTGTATGCTCTATGGATTTGCTTGTGCTTAGTTGACCTTAGGGTGTGATTAAGTCAAATTTTTAATTCTGGAGGACCAACTAGTTAGAAGGTCAAGAAGGTTGAGAAACCTTCCTCCTCTTCACGCATTGGAGCCTCCACCTTTACCCCAAAGGCGGAGATTAGGCACAGATGGTTATTTTGAACCAGTAGGAGTAAGTGAGGTTCTTGGTGAACCGGAATTGATAGCTAACCGTTTTGATTTTGACACAGTCGACATAGAAGAATTGCAGACTGACGAGTTTGCAAGAAATTTTAACTCTCCCTTGACTGATCTTAACGATCCTATGATCGTCCAAGTTAGACCTTTTAGTTCACCAGTAGTAGGTGTCCCTTTGAGTAGAGTCATGTCTTCTGTGGAAGAGAGTTCTTTCGTGTTTACCTCAACCCTTCCGGTTGAAGGGGTACTACCTCCCCTGGTTAGTGCCCTTAGATCTAGTTTTCCTTCTACACCTTTAACTCCAGTGAGCCGGGTGGTCCAACCACCGGTCCACTCCAACATAAGAGGTATTTCTGGTAACATGGTTGTTGGGATTCCCAGTATACCTACCATTCCCTCTTCCTTTCCTTACACTACTCAGAGTGGTCCGGTTGTATCCTCAGCTTATGTCCAACGATTTCCTTGGAATGGGGGGCACATTCCCCCATCCAGTCCATACGTAGGTCCATCTCCTTCATATGTAGGAGTGCAGTTTGGAGGCAACACCTCTTATGGGCAGAGCTTTCATACCCCTATTTCGGTCCCATACTCGAGCTCTCCCTTCTCTTTGTTTAGTGGAGGGATACCTGCTCCAGTCTTTCAGACCCCAGCTTCTATGGGGATGGCCCGAACCACTTACACTGCACCTCCCACCCAAAATCCGGTGGCCTACAGATGGAATCCATTTCAAAGCAACCTTCCCACTTCACAATCGGTGTCAAGGGGCAACCCCACCTTTACCTATGGGAATTCGGGGGCTGGACCCTCTAATCCCCAAGATGGCACATCTAGTGCACCGATTAGGCCCAAACTTCCTTTTCTAGCAACTTTGAACTTGCCAGACTTATCAAAATTGATGAATGCCCTGGTGAGGCATGACCCCTTATGGCCACCTGTTCCCACCAAACTGCCCTCGGACATCCCTAAGTTCGAAGGTAAGGCTGGTGAAGATCCTAGGGCTCATGCCACCACCTTCCATTTATGGTGTTCTTCCAACTCATTGAATGAAGATTTAGTGATATTGAGGCTGTTCCATAGGACCTTGACTGGCACTGCGGCAAAATGGTACATTGAGATGCCTTCTGCTGCTTTTAGTAGCTTCTAGGACCTACCTATTGCTTTCCTTAGTCACTTTCAGCTTCCAGTTCGTTATGATTTCGGAACGGATTTGTTGTCCACTTTCAGACAAAACAAGGCAACCCACATCTCGAATCATATCCAAGAGTGGAGGAGGCGAAAGAGTTTAATCAAAGCTACTATCCCTCCTGAGTTTCTATTATAGTGGTTCCTTAAGTCATTGTTGCCATACATTTCTAAGGATGTTTCCACATCAGGAGTGACTAGTGAAGAAGAAGCCATACTCAAGGCCCAGCAGTTGGACTTGATTTATTCACAGTCTATGATTCTATATGAAATTATCCCTGAGGCACAAAGGCCTTCACATGAGGCCGAGAAACCTAAGCCTAGACCCCATGCCGATGGTGTGGTTGGGTCCATAAACTCTCCCACTGTAGAGTCTTTGACAAAACAACTTCACCAATTGTCTGTCAAACAGTCTACGGCGGAGGCAGCAAAGGCTGCCCCCCCCTCCCAAAGTGCAAATGTTTTTGCACGAACCTCTTCGAAGGGCAATCAGCAGCCCGGCGGGAAGAAGAAGAAAGGTAAAAAGGGAGAGGGAAACCAAAACCAAAACAAGCCAAAGCCCGCAAACAATGCTGATGGGGGAAAAAAGGAAAAGAAGAAAGTCAAGTTCCCTTGTAAGTTGTGCCAAGGGGACCACCTTACTCATCTTTGTCCCCTCATGGAACAAGCTCAGAAGCTGTTACAAGCTCAACCACCGGCTGTCCTGAAGGATCCATTTCCCCAAGGGCAGAATTCTGCTTCATCTTCTACCGTAGCAGGGGGCACTCAAGCTGCCCCTGACCCTAATTATATCAACATGGTTAGATCCTCAACTTTGTTACAAACTAGGAACAAGAACTATGAGAAAGAGACCGATGAGAAGGGTAAAGTTGTAGTTGAATCTTCCAACCCTCTCACTATAGAGAAGCCTACGGAAATAATGCCAAAGATACCCAAAGGTGTCTTTAAGAAGACTTTTCATAACCCAAATGCCCAAGCCACTTCTAACTACTCGATGGTTGAAGACTTGGCCCAGACTCTGTGTGCAATGTCAACTTTGGAGGTGCTACAGAGCTGTCCCGCTCAGCGGGATGCCCTCTTAGCAGCTTTAGGTAGCATGGACTCTTTGAGTCTCTTAGCGAAATTTAATCTCTCTGATGTTAAAATTCGCCTCCCTTACCATGTAGCTCTATCGATAGATGTTGTCCATGGTGGTAAGACCATTAGATGAGAATTTGTTGATGAGGGAGCCTCTACTTGTGTTATGTCCCTGGCCTGTTGGAAAGCTCTTGGATCCCCAGAGCTGGTCCCATCAACTAGTTTACTTACTGCTTTTGATGGAAGGTCTTTTCGTCCACATGGTATCCTACCAGCTTTTGAGATTAAGTTGGCTGGCAAAGAAGTTTATGTTGAAGTCGAGGTGATTGATGCTCCATTGGACTACAATTTGCTTCTAGGTAGGAATTGGACTTATGCAATGTCTACTGTTGCATTTGTTGTCTTTCGTGTCGTGGTTTGTCCACATGAGGGCAAGCTGGTCACTGTTGACCAACTTGATTTTACTCGAAAAGGCCGCTTAGAGTCTAAAGATTCCACTGTGCCATTGGTTGATCAGGCCAAAACTGTTGCACAGAGCTTGGGGGCTGGAATGTACGCATCATTGATGGGCACATTCGATATTCCAGCTCTATTCCTTTATATCGGTTCTACTACTGTAGGGAAATCCATTGATTCGGTGGTCGATAGGACTGATCCTTGGGTCCTCCCAACCCCTCAGGAACCAGAAGTGCCCTTATCTGCAGTGGAAGTGGCGTATCAAGCTATTACCCAGACCATTGTAGATCCCATTCAAGATCCTCTTACAGTCTCAGATGATCTGGAAGAAGTTTATATGCCTGCATGGGCGGAAAACTCTTTACATTCCATAGATTGATTAGACACTATTTTACCTTCCGATGAAGCTATTCTGGAAGCTATGTGTTCACGTGATAAGATATGTGAGGATCTTCATCACCGATATTATTTCCTTCCAGAGCTAAGCAAGATAGAAAACCAAGAGTTTCATGTGAGACTGTCGGATGATGTTGATACACCTATAAACCCTTTACCTAGGGAAGGAGTGTTTGCCGAGGGGAATATGGAAAACATTTCCGCTACTATACCGATCAACATCTCTGTAAAGCCAGATGTCGTGGAAAATATCTATATAGGTGCAAACTGCTCTCCGGAGGAGATTGCCATTTATACTGCCCTTTTCAAGGAATTCCGCGATATCTTTGCCTGGTCATATGAGGAGATGCCAGGTATTTATCCATCTATTGTTCAACATGAGATCCCAACCTATCCTGATGCTAAGCCAGTTCGGCAAAAATTTCGCCCCGTGAACCTGCGTAAAGCAGCGGCTATGAAGGCAGAGGTTGAAAAGCTATTGAAAGCAGGCTTTATATATCCCGTAGCTTTGACTGAATGGGTGTCGAACCCTGTTCCTATTGATAAAAAGCAATGGACTATTCACGTTTGTACGGACTTTTGAGACCTTAACAAAGCCTTTCCTAAGGACAACTACCCTACACCATTTATTGATCAAATCATAGATGCATGTGCGGGTAGTGAGGTATTCTCGTTTATGGATGGTTTCTCCGGCTACAATCAAATCCAAATCAAACCGGAAGACCAGCATAAAACTGCTTTTGTTTTCCCTTGGGGTACATTCGCGTATAGAAAAATGCCCTTTGGATTGAAAAATGCAGGGGAAACCTTTCAACGAGCCATGAAATTCGCTTTTCATGACATAAAAGCCATTGTCGAGCCCTACCTTGATGATCTGCCTGCTCATTCTCACAAGAGGATCCAGCATCCAGATCATTTACGGTTGATTTTTGAGAGATGCAGGTACTATAAAATTCACTTGAATCCCCACAAGTGTGTTTTCTGCGTCGAATCAGGTAGATTGCTTGGATTCATTGTCTCTAGTAGGGGCATTCAGGTGGATCCTTTAAAAGTTGAGGCCATTGTAAATCTGCCTCCTCTTCGTTCACTTAGGCAACTTAAGAGTCTACAAGGTAAGTCTAACTTCCTTCGACATTTTATCATTAATTATGCCAAGATAACAAAAGGTTTCATGCACCTGCTTAAACAGGACACCCCATTTGTATAGGATGAAACTACACAACTCGCGTTCAAGGCATTGAAAAAAGCCTTGTTGTCGGCTCCTTTATTACGCTCGCCAGATTATTCTAGGGATTTTATATTATATCTGGCTGCGTCAGAGTCTACCATTGGGGTAGTGCTAGTTCAGGAGGATGACAAGCTCATTGAGCATGTTGTCTATTATCTTAGCCGTGCTCTGGTTGGACCTGAGCTTAAGTACTCCCACGTCAAGAAGTTAGCCTTAGCAGCTGTTTATGCTGTACAGAGGTTACGGCACTACATATTACTAAGGACCACTACTGTAGTGGCGGATGTAAACCCTTTCCAATATGTTTTATCCCGACGAATTGTTGGGGGGAAATTCAAGAAGTGGATAGTCATTCTCCAAGAGTTTGACTTGGTTTTCCAATCCGCTAAATCCAAAAAGTCCTTATTTTTTGCCGAGCTTATAGCAGAATTCCCTACAGAAGAAGATGTAGTGATTCAGGATGACTCATTCCCAGATGAGCACATCTTCCTTATATCCACCTCTGATCCTTGGTACGGAGATATTCTTATATATCTCCAGACTTTGAAGTATCCTACCGCTTACTCTAGGGAAGACCAACGCAAGTTACGTCTTCATGCTAAAAACTACCTCATTATAGGAGATACATTATATCGACGAGGGGTAGATTCCATCTTGCGTCGCTGCCTTACTCATGAGGAAGCAAAGATTGTCCTAAATGATTCCCATAGCGGAGCATGTGGGGGTCATTTATCTGGGTTAGCAATGGCCCAGAAGATATTACGTGCTGGGTATTTCTGGCCCACCATCTTTATAGATTGTGTGGAAGCTGTGAAACGCTGTCATCCATGTCAGCTTTTCACCAGAAAAATGCGGTCACATCTTGCTCCCTTGTTTCCCGTTGTCTCGATAGGCCCCTCCATGAAGTGGGGGATCGATTATATGACATGCAACCCAGCCTCGAATGGGGGGCATAAATACATCATTGTCGCTGTCGACTATTTCACAAAATGGGCAGAGGCAATGCCTACTTTCAAAGACAATGGGGAAACGACAGCTTTCTTTGTGTTTAATCAGATTATTGCTAGGTTTGGTATTCCCAAAGTGATTGTCACTGACCATGGTAGTCATTTCCAAAATCACATGATGACAGAGCTGACCACCATGCTCGAATTTCGACAAGAACATTCTTCTCCTTATTATCCGCAAGCAAATGGTCAGGTTGAGGCTATAAACAAAACTTTAAAAACTATACTTAAACATACTATTGATACAGCTCGTTCAAATTGGCACATCATGTTATATCCTGCTCTTTGGGCTTATCAAACCAATGTCAAAACTACTACGGGTTTTTCCCCCTTCCAACTCGTTCACGGGGTGGAAGCTATTACGCCGATTGAATGCGAAATCCCATCCTTGCAGATAGCTATTCATGTGCTACCTAACACAACTGAGCTTGAGGAACGGTTGCTCCATTTAGAACATCTTGATGAACAATGTAGAAATGTGTTGACTGCAAATCAGGCTCATAAGAATAGGGCTAAATCTCAATATGATAAAACGGTCAAACCTCGGGTTTTCTCTGAAGGGGAACTTGTCTTACTATGGGATCAAGATAAAGAACCCTTAGGGGCAGGAAAATTCAAGGCGATGTGGTTGGGACCCTATGTTGTGTCTAAATTTTTGAGTAAAGGTGCATATGAATTAGTGGATTATGATGGGAATAAGCTGTCTAAGCCTAGAAATGGGCTCTACCTGAAGAATTACTATGCCTAGGCTTAGCACTTTTTCTTGTATATTAATGTATGTATTTTTATGTACATTAGGTTGTCAGTTTCGTTTTTTATACTATCTGCTAGTTGTTGCAGATGTCTTCCGAGATGTATGTAGGTTTTGCTGATGGTGCCAACCATCATACTTGTAACCTGGCTTCGGCAGCATGGGTTATCTATTCCCCTTCAGGACAACTTGTTGCTGCGGGTGGCGCTTGTCTAGGTCCTGCTTCCAATAATATTGCTGAGTATAGGGCTGTCATTGAGCTCCTATGGGATGCTTTGTCACGAGGCATCACCCAGCTTGAAGTCCGTTTGGATTCTCAGTTGGTTATTTCCCAGCTCAATTGAGCTTATCAGGTGCGTAATCCTACATTGTTACGTCAGTTCATGCAAGTTCGTTTACTAGAAAGACATTTTGAAGTTATTACTTTTAATCACATTCCACGAAACCAGAATTTATTAACTGATGCATATGCTAATTATATTTTGGACTGGCATCTCACACACATTCCATAAAATATATAGAAAATACATAAGAAACATTTGTAAATAAGCTGACAACCAAACACAAATATATA
>LPNX011049484.1:286191-307070 GCA_001517045.1 Pseudotsuga menziesii
TCTGTTCCCCCTGGCTTCCTCAGCCTCCTCGGCTTCGACAGCCTCCACCGCATCCCTGTATACACATACTGCTCTAGCTACTCATCTGAAAAGACGTAGCCAGGCCAGTGGAACCCCAACTACTGATTCCTGCATAGCTACATGGAGATGCTCTATCTGTATCGTAGGTACTCGCTTGGTCAGCCTGCCTAGCTTCGCCTCGAGTACTCTGATCATTCCTGGGTCTCCCCCCGCAACAGGACATACGAAGGTACGTCGGTGCCCTTCTGGGCGGACTGGTCCAATATCTACATTTTGACACATAAATAGGGTTTAGACTTGTGCATATGTATATATCCTATCATTTGAAAATCCATAAAAAAAATTTAATGATAAAAAATAAAAAATACTTACCCATCTCTCCCCATGCTCCTCCTGGAGGGAGGACTAGGTCGGGATCACCTCGGAAATCTAACCCGGCGTATGGAAACTGCTCCAACGCCGGCACCTGTCGTTCCCACCATGTATAGAAATCATCATCATACATGCTATGTACTACATCTCCTCCTACTTGACGGAGGAAGATATCTCCCCACCAGCTCAGCCTCGGCTGTCGTGGATGACGGACCTGTAATGGTATAGCAGGGCTCATAGCTGGCACCCTCTCAAAGAAGAACGCTACCAGTATACTAGCATAGCCAAAGTTCTTCCATATTCCCCTTCTACAGTCGGACAATTGCCTCTTCATGATGGGGGCAATTCCTGTACACCAATCAAAGAACGTACCTCTAAAGCAGTCCACCGCTACTCTCATCTGAGTCCTGGTGGCCATGTGTAATCCTGCTGACCCTGAAAGTCTCACTATAGTACTGGTCAACACCTGTAGTGTAAGATCCTGAATATCTGCAATGAGAACGCTGCTGCCTTTCTTTTGAGTACCAGGCCTTCAAAATACATCGACATAGTTCTGGACACTCAAGGGGTCTCCACCCCTGCCAGTGCCTTCCAGGTTCACCGGTGCTCCCCGATGTGACAACCCGGTTATGAAGTAAATGTCTTGTGCGGTAAGCTCCAAAGTCTCACCTTGGATGTTGAACATCCCCAGGTCATGGTCCCAGTAATGGACTAAGAACTCTAATATGCGGACATTGGCCCGCATGGGTGATGTGCAAAAGAACTTGAGAAGCCCACTATTCCTCAATGCTTGGATAGTAGGCAGGATTTGGAGAGCCGCTTGATCCATAGCTTCATGTTCCCTCTCTCTCCACTCCAGCACCATGATTTTCCTGACAAAAACATACAATTTGATTCAGTATTCAATAATAAAATTTTAAAAATATTGACCATTTTTAAACATTTGACCTATCACGCAGCATTCGTGACTGTCCATTGGGACAAGTCACGAACCATTCGTGACTTTCCTATGCAGCAACTCACGGATGGAACTCGTATTTGCGACTATTAAGCTTAGCAACCCACGAATACATTTTGCCACATTTTAGGTTGATAAAAAATACTGAATTAACCCCTAAATTCAAAATTTGTTTGGATCAAATTGAAGAGCTAAGGTTGTAGATTTACCTGAAGCTGACGGTTTCTGAATCTGACGGTCCAATTGTCCACAGCGATCAATCAAAGATAGAGGGTAAACTTTCCTTTTTGGTTCAAAAAGTGCAAATGGTATGAAATGTTTTGATTTTCAAACTATTAATAGAAATAAAATTTCGTAAAGTGGGTCTTTTTATATAGTTTTAAATGACAATTGATTAATATCACCTTCTTTGTGCCTTGGAACATGTTTACCAACTTTTACAAAGTGTTGATACTTCTATAGGGTGGTTTTTGCTCTTTCCAACACATGTTGGCATTTTCTCACTCCACATTAACCTTAGTACTCAACATTTTTTCCACGGACTATGGTATTTTAAGCCATTAGTTCCTTGTCTCTACCATTGTTCTTCTGTGGCTAGGATCCCTTTTCATGAGTATCATTCTTATATGCCATTGCCATCCTTTGATACTCATCTCCGTCACTGTTTCAGGCCCAGGGGTCTCCTCATAGCTATTTTTCATGCCAAATAGAGCTTCTTATGAACCTCTTTTTACAAGCTATCCCTTTATAGGACTCCCCAACCTTATGGAGTTTCTTTAGGCCCAGGTCTGACTCCTTCAAAATAGACTTGACTGCCGAGTTATCTCGTCTGTTCAAGCTCGTTAAGAATATGTGAACGGGCATCCGCATTGGTGGTAGGTTATCTCTTTCTCGGACCATGCGAAATAATACAATAAAGGATCACTCTCTTTTCTTCGAAATTGAGAAGAGTATTCTCAGGTATAGGTTTATCACTTTTCCGGACATAAGGGACTAAATTTACAGAAAAGGAACACCCGGTTTGAGCTTAGTTTTCTCTTTTTCATGCTCTGGACCCAAACATGAAAAAGATTCCGAGTGTACTTTGTGTCTTTGTCATGCTCATTAAACACTCAAGAACAAAGCAACGAGTTTATTGTTGTAAGCCCCATTTCTCGTAACCAAATGGATCTTTCCGAGTGATCTTGCTTTCCTTCACACTCGTAAAACTCAAGCTATTTTATGCTGTTTTGGAAGGAGCGTTGGCTAGGTGGTAATTTAACCTTTTTCGGACCTTCCCGACTAAGTATGAAAAAGGTTCACCTTTTATTCTTCGGAATTTAAGAGAGTTCTTCTGTGGTTTGTTTTATACTTTTTCAGCCTCAGGAGACTAAATTGGACGAAAAAGGACCCCCCTGGAGTCTTCTTTGGCATTTTCAGACTCTCTAAATGTGAAAATACCGCATGAGCATGTACTAGTTCAGGCTCATTAAATCCATGGATCAATGTATCAAGCATTATTTTCCCATCTCTTCAAGCTTGTTAAAAAATGAAGAGGGAACCGAGTTTACTTTCCTGGACTCGTTAAAACTTAACAAGGAAGGTAAGGAAGAAGTTTTCTCTTGTTTTCAGTAATGGCAGCATGTCATCCTTGAACATAGCACTCTTTGCTTTCCGATATCCATGTTTCAGTATACACTTGTGTTCAGCTATCACTTTGAGTTTTGACTCCTCCTCTTGCCCATTATACCTGGGGAATCTGTTCATGTCTCTTACATGACAGATAAGTCTAGTTGTTCTATCTATCCATTGTATGCTGCCTTGGGTCATCTCTGTGTTGTGCTCACTGTTCAAGGATTATACCTAATGTATGATCTATCACCTGATCCTATTACTGTTATATCTGTTATCCATTTACTTGTGTCTCCCTTCTTTTTCCCAGTTCCTAGTCACTCTTGTGATCCGTTGGAGGATCCATTGCCTTCCCTATCACAGTATGGTTCCGTTTCAGTACCTCTTGATGACGAATACCTAGATTTTTGACGATAGTACCTCTGGATTCACTTTCATCATTGGTGAACTCCTTTGCTTCAGTTGTCAATTATCGCTTATTGGTTGACAAACTGTTGAATCCTCTCCATGTTCGACTTCAGCTTACCCTTATTCACATGGCTTGGATTGTACTGGTTTTTTGGGATCATTTATGAAGACCTTAGTCCCTCATTTTGGGCTAAGTTTCACAAGACCATGTTCTATTCTGATATCCAGCTCCCAGATCTTTGAAGACTCATCATTATTGTATTGTGGATTTGATCCACCTTTGTAATATACGTGGTTTCTACCCGTATCATATGATGTAATCAAATATTGTAAAGAAGCTAGTGTTCCAGTAAATTGAACATAGTATCCTCAGATGTAACTTTGTATATCACATTATTATGTATTTGTTTCAGGTACTCTCTCTGCTCCATTGGATTTCTGAGTTTCTCTAGAGTTAAAGATTATAATGTATTTCGGCCATCGTTCCCCTCTGACCTCACACATTAGGGGGCATCTGTTATACACCTGAGTGGCACCTCTCCGTCTGAGTGTTGATATTCCTCATGTCGGCACACAAAAGGACACTTATGGATAGAGGTTTTCCCTTGACACTATAGCTTGGCTTGTCATGAAATACATTCTACCTTCATCCAGCTAGTTACTTTTCCATTTAGCCATGTTGGGATGTATTTGCAACTCTCATTCTTGACAACTCGTGATTCATTCGTGAGTCTCCTTCACAGCAAGTCGTGAATCCTTGTATTCGCAGGTTGTACTTATACAGAGTCGTGAGTCATTCGCGGGTTTCTCTACTACATACCTGCAAATGTACTCCTTAACATAAAAACAAAAAATCATGCGCTAATGGGAGTTTAGTTAAGTCATTTTACTTAATCTCCCTAACTGCTACAACTTCCCCAACCTTCGAGAACTGCCTTATTTCACCCATATAAATACAGGCCTTGGGGAAGGTTGTGGGGACTTACACTTTGGATAAAATTTATGCTGGTGGATTGTTTACAGAAGTATTTGGAGCAGTGAAACTCAGAATCCTTTGGTGACAGAGGAGTCCTTGTCTCAGATGTTTGGTTGTACTCTCAACTTTCTCATTATTGATAATGAAGAGATTACTTCTTCCACATGCGTCTTATATATCTTGGTTTGATAATTGTTTATGCTTCAGTATTTCATATTTGAATTATCTTACCTGCTAACATATATATATGAATCATACTATGTCTAGAATATTGTCTCTGAACAGGTGAAAGAGGAGTGAACCTTGAAGACTTTGGAAGTGGAGCAGATTGGAAGAGGACTAGCAAGGATCGAACGACATTTAACAAGTAAGTTCCTCGAACCCTCCTATTTCCTATTCTGCACTTTAAAAGTCAATTGTCTGCAAGTGTTTGAGTATGTTGGTAATCCCCGACCTACGTTTATTAGGTGCATAATCCCTTGCAACACCTGCGCAAAAAACTCAGCAGCAGTCGCAGCCGCACGAAGCTTCGACGGATAAAGTAAGTACACTGTCCTCCTTTTTACAAAGTTGTATGAAGCTCTTAAGAAATTAGAATGCTTTAAAAGAGTTGTAGAAAGTTATTTCTTCTTGCGAACCTGAGCGAAGTCCTGGTAAGGAAAAAATTGTTCATAGAGTCAGAAGAACTAGCAGGGAGATGAGATTGAATGCTCAGATAGGAGAATATGACATGACTAATGTCATCTTGGACCTAGGATCAGAAGTAAATGTCTTAACTAAGCAGACATGGGAACAAATGGGAAAACCTACTTTGGAATGGTCCCCTATGCAGTTGAGATTAGAAAATCAACATAAGATTGTGCCCCTAGGAATACTCCCTAGCGTATCAGTAGATATTGATGGAGTCAGTACCTTAGCCGACTTTGAGGTAATTGAAATAATTGATGACAACAACCCCTATGCAACACTGCTAGGCATTGAATGGGCAATAGATAATGCTGCAGTAATCAACCTGAAGAAGAGGCAAATGACTTTCGAAGGGAAAGGACTGAGAGTCATAGTACCATTGGATCATTCTCAAGGAGAGAGGTACACCGAGCCAGTAAGAGATGAAGACCAGGATGTTTTGGACCATATCTACCATATCACAGCGAAGGAAGAAGATTATGTTGATCCTATTGCCAAAGGTATCATGGATTGGTAGTGTGACAACTCCTACATGACGAATTCAGATGATGAACTAGAGAATTGGTAGAATAGACTGTATGAGCTACATGGCCATCGATGTGCAAGAATTACCAAGTCTCTCAGATGGCTTAGTTCGTAGACAATAACCTTACCTATTTTTGATGGTTCAACAGACCCAGAAGAGTTTATTGTGCAATTCTCAAAGTAAGTACCATAATCCTAGAAAATGGAGACTCTAGATTCAACATTCAGAGCCACAACAGCCAGATGGTGGAATGGTCACAAAAAGTACATTCATAGTTGGGAAGCATGCCAGAAGTCCCTTTACCTAAGATTTAGGGACCAACCTCAGGAGGTGCGAAGTAGGTTTAATGGTAAGACGAGTCCTCAAGGACATTTGGAGCAATGCTACAAAGCATGGAAGAATTTACCTCGTGAAGAATGGGTACATAGGTTTGTGCACACCCTGGAACCTATAGCAAAGAACTGGTATGCGGAGGTCGAGCTTCGCCATGGTAGTGTAAGTTGGGATAGTCTTGTTGATAGTTTTGTGCTGACATTTTCTATTAATGAGGTTTCTCCTGCTTTGGACACAGCTGTTAGGTTAATCCATACTAAAGTATTTGATGATCAAGAAATAGCAGAATACCAACCTGATTGGAAGGAACAAGAAGCCAATGCAATAGAATGTTATAACCTCGCAATTGACGAGGATGACGATTCGCGCAACATTAACATTCCTGAGTCAGAAGGACACTGTGAAGTACATGGACCAGCAGTTGAAGCACTCGAAGTGACTCATCCCCTAAAGACACGGACAGCCTAAGTATGCTATCATTGGAGATTATTGGGATGAAGAAATGGTGAGCAAGGTGACCCAACTTCTCTATGAGTATCAGGACCTATTTCTGATGAATTTTTTAGAAATAAAAGGAATCATTGAAGCGGTGGAATACATTCTATCATGGGTTGAAGTTCTCTATCTTCGCTATCAAAGTTCTCCCACCAGACGAGCAGCTAAGTGTCTTGCGATGGGACACTGGTGAGTCTTAGGGGCCTGTTGGGGCGCGCACCTTAACGATCCTTAATTTTGGTAACTCCGTGGTTTTTGTGGAAGATTGTAAGCGGAGTTGCGACTCAAAATAGTCTTAGGGGTGTCGGGGTTGAGTCAAAGCCTTCTTTTTTCAATAAACCCATGGTTTAAGTCCAAGGTTTAGGGTTCGGGGTGCCCATGGTTTAAGCCCATGGTTTTGTAATAAGTGCACTATAAATAAGCACTCTTGTAAAGAAGTTAGTTTAGGCTTTTGATGTAAGATGAAGTAATGCGAAGCTAAGGCTTGTTTTGTAAGGAAGGTTAATTCTCAGCTATGTGCATGGACGACCTATGCAACTGTGTGCGCAGAGGTTTTTTGGGTGATTAAGAAGATTTGCAGCTGTGTGTGCAGAGATCTGTAGCTTAGTGCACAGATTTGAGGAATTGAAGGGATCTGCAGCTGAGTGCGTAGATCAGAACTGTGGTTCTTGTAAAGAGTTGAATAAATATAGTTCTGTGGATGTAGCCCCTAAACTGGGGGTGAACCTCATTATATCTTGTGTCGTGGTTATTTTGTGTTGTTGATATGTTATTTTATGCATTGATAAATATATAACTGATAAGTAAGATCACTGCTAAAATACTAACTTCACTGTGAATTCCCAGTAAAGGGTTAAGCAAGGCACTGTTTGTTTATCTAACCGCGAAGCTAAATAAGTGAATGTCAAAGCTCTGTATTTTATGATTATCAATTGTTAGAAGCTAAAGGTACAGTAATATCCCTCTTCTGCTTGCAGAAACCTAATTTTGTGGCACCCCATAGATGTTTCGGGTGAGACTACAACCTGTTCGTAGGTTGTTGCTGAAAGGGCCAACACTGTGGGTCTTTTGTTGGTACGAAGACAAAATTATAGAACCTGGGTCTGCCCTAAGCCCAACAATGTCTAGACTCTTTCACTTGTCTCAAACTCTTTACTCAAAATTCCCAAATTAAATATCACCTCTCTAAACTAATCATGGACAATGGTAAGCAAAATATGGTCTTCTTACCCTTATCAAATCATTGGATGTTGGTAACTGTTGAAATATTGTAACTTCGAAGAATATTCTATATGTATTTATTTATGGTCCCCGATGGTCCTACCAAGAGAACCACTTGTATTAATTTGTACCCCGATGCTCCTAATCGGAAGAACTAATAAGAGTCATGAGGCAGTCCCCTCTAATTGTAAAGGTGGCTCATTAGCACCCCAGTGTGGTTACTTGAGCCTACATGTGTAACTCGAGCCTACATGATTAACTTGAGCCTACATGACAGATGAGTTAACTTAAGTGAACAGATGAATATAAATAGAGGTATAGTGCTCCTCATTTGCAACACACACTCTCACTTGAGTAGCGCACTTGTGGAGGAGAGAAGTAGCTGGAGAAGGAGGAGGATCAGGTTTTTGATCTCCTTGTTGGTTTTACCTTTTTACCTTTTTGGGGCATCTATATTGAGGAAGCTTTTGTTGGGTTTTTCCCTTTAGGGTTTTCCCAGGATAAATCTGTGTTGTTCTTGTGATACCGTTTCTTTCAGTGATCCTGTTTATATGCTTTTGTTATGAAAAATGAAATGATATACTGATGTCTTAGCTAAGCATATGAAAATTCAACATGGTATCAGAGCTAACCTGAATAGGATAGCTTTCACAAGATATAGAATCTAGGGCCTCTTACTTTTTGGTTCTCTCTCCACAATCAATCAACAAAAGAAGGCTAGGCTAACTCTCCATTGAAGGGTGCATCTTTATGTCGAAGCGGAATTCGATTTTGAGCATTTTCAGTTTTCGGTGCAAGAAATTAGGGCTTCTTACTGAAGAGGAATTTTTGAGTGAGCCTAGCATAGGATTTATCTCCTTATCAAAATATAAGTTTAGAGACCTGGATCAATATTTTTGGTTGGGTGAAACTCCAGGAAAGTCAAACCCTAGTTTGACCCCGAGGTAGAAAAACCCTAAATACTAAAACTGCTACGTTTTGGTACATTCGCTATATACAAAGATTGGAGAAGTATCAAGAGATAAAAATTGTAAAGGTAGAATATAAAATCCTAATGTACAGTGTGTCAAAAATTCATCCTCCGATTCCCTATATTTTGGGAGATATGATCCATCAAAGTTAGGGTTCCATCCTCCTCCAGAATTCATCCCTAGAAAAGACACCTGGGGAACATTGCTATAGCGTGGGCTACAGAGGTCCAAATTAAATTCCTGAAGATTTTTCAGAAATAGAATGGAATTTAATTTCTGTGGTACTAATTTCATAACCAGAAGATGAAACAGTGACACATGGCAGGCTGTACAACTTCGCTGTTCTGAACAGTCCTGAAACAGTTCACCTTGGGAAAATGATCATAAATCCCAATTGGTGAAACCAATTCTAATGAAACATGTGGAATTGGATCAAGAACATGTGAGGTTACGTCGGTAAAAAAATTTAGACATAGAGGAGCTGGAATTTCTGAGATATAACAGAAGTAGTGATAGGAATCTCTACAGAAGAAATTGGAAAACTAGGGCTTCCTATTCCGAGAGCTTTCCTCCACTGTTTTCAGAAAAGGAGTACATTGGACAGATCCATTTGAAGAGATATATATTTCTATCCAATCAGATCTAAAATATTCCAAGTTTTGAAAATTAGGGTTTCTTTGAAAAACCCTAGATCAGTCAACTTTGAAAGTAGGACGGACACCTCAAATCGGTAAGATCTAATCTTTTGCTATTTGAATTTGAGGTTCTCATTTCAAATTTATATATCACATCAACTTGTTGATAAGCTTGGTGAATTTGACAACTTCCAAGCATGGAAGTATTTGATCTCTCTAAAGAAAATGAATTGGACACCTACATGAGTAGAGAGGCCCCGGTTCCATACAGAGATGAGGCTCAAAGCCTTACATAAGAAGAACTTGATCAAGGCCAAGAAGATCATTATTGATTCAATCACGGATCAAATTGTACCACAAGTGTCATCCCTAAAGACACCGAAGATGTTTGATTCCTTGATCAAGCTATTTGAATATAAGAACATAAATGAGAAGATGGATTTAAAAAAACAGTTGAAGAATGTGAAGATCCAGAATGCAGAACATATTGAAGTAATAGAAGAAGAAGAAGAGAATGCAGAAGTGGTGATAGCCACCTTGAATGGTCTCACAGGATCATGGGATTCATTCATGTGAAGAATGTATTCCAGAAGGAAGTGATTACTTTCAGTTGACTTCGGGAAGAAGAAGAAGCTCGACTCATAAGAAGAGAAGAAGATGATGGGAGCAATTGAATATGGCAAGCTCTCACCATTCAAAGAAGATCCCTCAAGCGATGAGGAATGTGAAGAACTCAATTCTTGAAGAACCTCTTATCCATCTTATCATTTAAATAAGAAATGATGATGTCATGAATGAAGAAGATGATGAAGCAGAATGATCAAGATGGAGTTTACCCACGAAACAAATAAAAGATAAGTATTCAATTGTCACTTCATGATATTGTTTTGTTATACATTTGATTATATTCAGTTGATGTGTTATGCATGATAGATTGTTTACATTAATGACTGTATACTACTAATATACATGTGATGGTTAAGTAGCTCATGGTGCTTTCCATTGCTACTTATCTAGAATGAAGCCGCCTTGATGACATATTGGATTAGTGCACAATCTCAATAATGTCATGATAGAGATGGAAGGCATCTAGAAAGTTTATGTGAGATATGGATGAATGTTGTATTGGCTAAACAGTTGCATGATGCATAATAATTTGTTGTTATGCATATGTTTTACGAAATAGTTCTAACCATGCAGCTAGTGCATTTTAATTGTAGGGAAGGTCCTGTACAACCTCCTACAAGAAGAATGAGACTTGTTCTGAAGAACAAGTGATGACAATTCAAGATTCACTGCAATAAAATCCAAAGCTCCCAGGGTCAGAGACACCATGACGGAAGAAAGAGCTTCAGAGAGTGGTAGATCCACCTCGAAGGATGAATACCACCATGGGTATGAGAGATAACTCAAGATGAAGAAAATAATTCTATGAAAGAAGCTATGATCAAAGAATAACAGTTGATCATGGGGAATGATGTATACGATATGATTTCAAGACATAAAGGGAAGTACATAGTATCCTCCATATGGATCCACAAGAACAAGTGTACAAAGCAAGGTTCATGATTTGCCTCAGAAAGAATAGACATACTCTATTGACCAGTATATATCAAGCATAGAACCACCTGTACAGAATGAAGAGGGAAGATGATACTCCACTTCAGGGGGAGTGACTACAGAAGATATATGATTTTGACATGGTACGACATGATGGATAGCTTCGTGATGGATCGATACTTTACCAAGAGTAAAGTGGGTTCCAACCTTCAAGGGTGAATGCAGAAGACTAGGATATGTTGATGACCTGACAAGATGAACTCATGGAAGATGTTATGATGAAAGAATACTAGAATGATGTTTGGGATATAGTACTCAAACCAGAAAGTAAGAATGTGGTATCTTCCAAATGGATCTGCAAGATAAAATATGTTGATGATAGAAGTAAGGAAAGACTTGCGGCTAGAGGTTTCTATCAGAAAGAGGGAATTAATTCTGAAGAGACACTTACTCCAGGAAGTAAGGTACACTTCCTTTAGAACTATCATGGTATTTTATTCCATGATGAAGTAAAGACAAGCCTTCCTTAATGGAATGATTGAGGAAGAGTTTTACATTGAATAGTCACAAGGATTTGAAGTTGAAGACAGATGGACTCACATATGCAAGTTGAAGAAGGCCCTCTATGGCCTGAAGCAAGCTCCTAGAGCTTGGTATGGAAGAATAGATAGTTTCCTAACAAGCATGGGCCTTGCCAAGAGTAAAGTCGATCCTAACCCTTACTACAAGGTTGTAGAATATGAACCTGTCATCCTGTTATTATATGTGGATGACTTATTCTTGACATGGAATGAGAAGTAGATCATGGAAAGCAAGAAGAAGCTAGCAGACGAATTTGAGATGAAAGACCTTGGGTTAATGCATTATTTCATAGGTCTAGAAGTATGGCAAAGTTCAGAAGGAATATTTCTAAACCAGGGAAAGTATACGGTAGAGATATTGAAGAGATTCAATATGTTGGAATGCAAATCCATGGCCACACCCATGGACTCCAACCTGAAGCTGTTAGCTGATGACTCATCAGAGTTAGTGGATGTGACTCACTACAGATAGATCATTGGGTCATTGATGTACTTGACAAATTCCATCCCAGACATTTGTTTTGCTGTGAACACCTTAAGTCAATATCTTGTTCAACCAAGACAGGTTCACCTAGTAGCTGCAAAACATGTGATGAGATATCTAAAAGGGACTATAGACTTTGGTCTATACTATGATGGTAGCCATGAGTATAGATTGTATGGATACACAGATGCAGATTGGGCTGGAAGTATCTCAGACAGGAAAAGCACATCAGGTAGATGCTTTTGTTTGAGGTCTGCTGTGAGTTCATGGTTTAGAAGGAAACAGTCCAGTGTTTCTCTTAGCACGGTTGAAGCAGAATACATAGCAGATTGCTCTACTAAGTTGTGAACCCATATGGCTTCAGAAGCTAATATAAGGTCTCTTTGACCTGAAGATGGATACTACAATGATTCTATGTGATAACCATAGTTCCGACGTAACACATAGAAATCTGGTATTTCTACATACAAGATAAGATGCAGATGATGGTGATTCAGTATTTCTATACTGAATATAGAGATGATGATGTTTCAGTATTCCCATACTGCAGATATAGATGATGATGATTTCATTATTCCCATACTGAAGATATAAATGATGATGATTTCAGTATTCCCATACTGAAGATATAGATGATATTTCAGTATTTACATACTGTAGATGCAGATGATGGTGATTTCATATTTCTACACTGAATATAGAGATGATGATGCTGTTGCTGATGATGATGATGTTCTCTGATCGAAAGATCAGAATATGATGATGATGATGTTCTTTGATTGAAATATTAGAATATAATGATGATGCTGTTGCTGCTGATGATGATGTTCTCTAATCGAAAGATAAGATATGATGATGATGATGTTTTCTGATTGGAAGATCAGAATTTGCTTATGATTATGAGGCTGCTGATGATGATGATGTTTTCTGATCGAAAGATCAAAATGCGATCATGATGGTGATGTTTCTGATCGAAAGATCAGAATGTGATGATGATGAGATCCTGATGATGATGATGCCGTATTATCAAAGTATGATGATGATGACAGATCATAATATGATGATGATGTTTGGTTGATGATGTTTCTGATCGAAAGATCAGAGGTTGATGGTAATGATGATTCTAATTGAAAGATCAGAGTATGATGATGATGATATTTTGATGCTGATATTTGGATGATGATGATGTTGATGTTTTGATGATGATGTTTCTGATCAAAAGATCAGAGTATGATGATGATGTTGTTACTGATCGAAAGGCCAAAGTGCTGAAGAAGATGTTGCTGATCAAAAGTTCAAATTGTTGAAGATGATGTTGCTAATCAAAAGGTCAAAGTGTTTAAGATGATTTTGCTGATCGAAAGGTCAAAGTACTAAAGATGTTGTTGATAGAAAGGTCAAAGTGCTGAAGATGTTGTTGCTGATTGAAGAGTCAAGATGCTGAAGATGTTGCTGATCGAAGTAGTCAAAGTACTAATGATGCTGAAGACTAAATATTGAAGATGAATACTACATGATGTTGAAAATATTCCAATGATTTATAGATGTATCACCCTGATGATGTTGATGATGTCCTCTATCTCTCTCCTATTATTGTTGTTGTTGATGTTGTTATAGAATACCCTTCTTGTTAAGGGGGAGTGTTGAAATATTGTAACTTTGAAGAATATTCTATATGTATTTCTTTGTGGTTCCCGATGGTCCTAACGGGAGAACCACTTGTATTACTTTGTACCCCGATGCTCGTAATCGGAAGAACTAATAAGAGTCATGAGGCAGTCCCCTCTAATTGTAAAGGTGGGTCATTAGCACCCCAGTGTGGTTACTTGAGCCTACATGTGTAACTCGATCCTACATTATTAACTCGAGCCTACATGACAGATGAGTTAACTTAAGTGAACGAATGAATATAAATAGAGGTGTAGTGCTCCTCATTTGCAACACACACTCTCACTTGAGTAGTGCACTTGTGGAGGAGAGAAGTAGCTGGAGAAGGAGGAGGATCAGGTTTTTGATCTCCTTGTTGGTTTTACCTTTTTACCTTTTGGGGGCATCTATATTGAGGAAGATTTTGTTGGGCTTTTCCCTTTCGGGTTTTCCCAGGAAAAATCTGTGTTGTTCTTGTGATACTGTTTCTTTCAGTGATCCTGTTTATATGCTTTTGTTATGAAAAATGAAATGATATACTGATGTCTTAGCTAAGCATATGAAAATTCAACAGTAACTCCCCACCCCCATCCATACTATCTTGGGTGAGTGAATGAGGGTGCTTCATCGTTGTTTGTGACCCAAAAATTTAATATCACCTTTACCATTGGACCCCAATTTAACAACATGCCATTTTGTGTAATGTTGTACCACTAGATCATGTTAACATACAACTACAGATACCTTACCATCATGATTTCTCTACCACATCTACTTTTACCCTACCACATAGTACACTCTCACTAAGTATGGCCAACAGTTTTGCTTCCAATCATCTATTGCTTTCTCTCCAAAAATTATATTTGGTAACTATTTTATGCATCAAGTTTTCCTTCATAAATGTTTACATATATCTAATATCCATGAATCTAAGTACAATCAGTTCACATTCCTCCCCACCAGATCATTGGAACGCCTCTTCTATCACTATCAATATGTATTTATTGAACCTACCGCTTTGACACCCCACGACATATCGAGCATAACATTGAACTTTTGTTGGTACCCCTTTTTTCAATAATCTTCCTTATAATCTTACCCCAACCAAGAAAGATAATATTGATAAACAAATTAGCTCCTCACCCTATGATTCTCCTTAGATCCTAACCTTATGATCCATATACCTTTATTATCCCTAAGAAATAAAACCATGAATGGTGGTCAGTAATTGAATATATAGCTAAATGTGTAATTATCATTCATGTTAAATGGTTTTCACATATACGTCACAAGTATTATAGGAAAAAGAACAGATAAATACTTGATTTACAGTGTGCCTTGAAATCATGGATTGCAAGATAGCTTTGTGTTGGGTCATTAAACATGCATATCTATGTTTTATTGGCATCACAAATCAGAACATGAGTTAATAATAGAATGTCAATCAATCCATGTTTAATATTCTAAACTCTCTTATGGAAATTCGATTATTCTCTCCCCAGCATAATCAACTTCATCCTCACTTTTTTCACCTCTTACATATTTTATTTCCAATCAATAACATATTGTTAATACAACATTACAAATTTACAATCTTCTTCTAGTGTATCTTTTTCTATCATAACCACTATCTCGACCCTAGTAAATATACCTTCCATGACAACCTCCATAGTTCCTCCTCAAGAGAAAACTAGTGAAATACAAGTAGTCAAGGATCTACTTGCATTTGAATTCAAGCAAAAAAATAATTTGGGAACACCATGCATCGATAATAAATATGTTATATGATTAATTTCCTATGCAAAGCAAGATATGTGCATCATGCTTTAAGTTTCAAGAAAACTATCCACAACACATGGGTTGGCATGCATCCAAAAATTGTGAGTGAAATCCTTAGAAAACAATCTCATGATAATGGGTTGCAAGTGTGAAGAATTGCCCCAGTGGCATTGAAGCATCAAACTTTGAGGTTGTTCTCACTTTTTTTCTCGAAATGCAAATATGTAGACACAAAAGAGTGGACAATAAGTACTTCATGTAGACAACTTTGGGGGTTTGGTTATTGATCACACAGTTATATTGTTTTAGAGAATGTAAGTGATGATACTTTGATCATGAGTGAATTTATAGACAATTCTATAGTGATATTGGGAAATAAACATGTACTCTATGCTCATGTGGTTTTTCGATTGATTATTTATTCTTTAAATCTTGTGCATGATGATGCTAAAAGTGTTGTATGCTTCATATTTTAGTTTATTTTACAAATCCTATAATTGAGTGGGCCAAAATTCCAACACTAATTTTATCTTCTATTTCCCTGGAGTCCATTATTTAGGTAAGAAATAATGCTAGGGTTCTTAATTTAGTTTCCATGAATTATCTAGTAATAGGGTTTTCACATCCCCATATGCACATTTCAAATGTTTAGTTGAGCCTAGTAAACATAGAAATCAAAGGTTTATCACTACCATAAACCTGTTGGTGTTGTTTCCACTAACCCGGGTTTATATTTCCGTATTTATCTAACTAAGACATCACTTGCGTAACCCCGTTGAAATCACTTGCAAAGGTGAAGTATCACCTAAGATATTTATGGAGACTTCCAAACCAGGCTTTTGCATTTATGGAAGGGGATTTATTCAAGAAAAAATGAACAAGCAACTCGACTAAAATGAAGGGATGGATTAACAACGACACATACAAAACAAGAAAGGAGACCAATCCTTCGACACATATGAAACATATAAAAATATATAGAACCGTCGACACATGCGGGATATATAAAGCATACAAATATAAAGGATAGTTATTATCGACATTCCACAATATGATATCAATATAAGTGTGACAAACTCATAAATATTCAAACACAAGATACATAGAAATCAAAGACATGGATATTTAACATGGAAACCCATATGGTGAAAAGAAAAAAATCATTCTTCATTTTGCATTAGTAATATTTTGAACGCTTTCAATTTGTGCACACATCTTGTAGACTTCTCTCATAATATTCTTTAGAATGAATGAGTTTTCTTTGTCTTTCTCATGCTCTCATTCTTTCTTCCTTCTTTCTTTTTGACCTCTCTGTCGATATCCTTCTCATAATCATGTTTCTATCAATCTCTAACTAGTTAGAGTTGAGAAATATTATAGTATTGGATCCAAGATCATCCAACCACATTCCTCGCTCAACATCGATCAACCTTATATACTTCTTACAATTCATGTTCCAACCGTCAACTAGTTCTCAACTAATAGTTGACTGGTTATTCTAGCTACCCCAATCAATCCCATTACATCAATAAAGGAACTAACAGCTCAATTTACAATCATACCCATTACCAAAAATAGACTATATGTCTAAATTAACTCACTCTTACATTTATTTTTTTCCTCAAAATATGTTGAATTCCCAGACTCGACTTACTCCTCTCCTTTTTCGTCATGGACTTGCTAACCTTGTGGCCAGATCCCTCACAATTCCAACCAAAACTGGTATATACTTTCCTAGTGCGAACAGGCCCCCAACACTCACTTATGGCCCATTCCAATACACTTTAGCCAAAAGACTCTATTGCATCGATTTTACTCTAAAACTCCTGATAGATTTTCATTACCTCTCCTGCTTCTCTCTGCACATATTATTTTACCTTATGCATTTGTTCGATAAGTTCAAAATTGATATGTTCCAAATTTTCAATTCTTATCACTCCCATTACCTATCGTTCTCGCTCATGGATAGTTCCTATAAATTGCTCTGCTTCATCTTGGAGCTCTGTGACATGTGATGTTCTTATTTTATATTGTGATCGTAGTTTAGCATCATGCTGCTAAAATGTTTTGAAACCAATAGCGTTTCTCATCTTCTCAACTGGCGGCAATTTCCTCAATTCATTTCTTAACCCATTTATATTTGCTTCTATCATATGAAGCTGCTCAATAAATTTTTGTAACCCCACATCATCCATCAAGGCTTCCCACAACTAACAAACCTATGCATATGCTTTGGCACAAAGTGTGTCGACCTCCTAAATATTTTGCACATGTTCAATTAATGCCTTCTGTCGTGCTTCTAGTACCTCATGGGGTGTATTGGGAGTCATATTTATTTATAAACTTTCAATTCATTGGTATAGGTCGACAGTTAACTCCCCAAGCTGAAAAAACTTTGGCCTCTTAAAGCATTTAAGTTGTAATTCACTCTTCAGAGAATTCATGGCAGGAGAATACGACAACTTGCTCCAATTGTTTCATGTCCTCCTGCCATCCCTATTATTTTTGCTATGTCTATTTCACTTTGGTCTTGATAGATGCGACTATATTCTGTTACTTTTTTATTTACTCAAACACCACATGTTCACTTTCCTTCATCTTGTCTACTACAATGTACTAAATAATATGCAATAGATATATAGAAATTATAGAAAAATCAACACTTACATGACCAATGTCTTTGATTATGGAATTATGCTATGGAGTTACCAAATCAAGTTCCTTAGGAGACACATGAATTCTTATGTGTTGTTGTGGTGTTATTATCTCAATAGTTCAATTCTCAGAAGGACCATATTCTTCCTATGACTCGGTCTGTAACGGTTCCCGTGCACCACTACTCTAACTTCTTTTACTACGACACATAGAATCTATAGTAAGTTTTTAATGCCTCCTACCAAGTTAGTATTCCTCTTATAAATACTCTTACAAGTCTCATTGGAAACTTCCTTCATTTTATCGGCATTAATGTTTAGTAATCATTGGTAAGGCCACCAAATCCATATGTTTTGTCGGCCTTTCTTTTGACTCTTCTTCGATTCTTCAGATATTTTGCACTTATCACCCAGTTCTGAATATGTCAGGGTCATGTTGGACTCTTCTTTTCTTTCATAGGGGGGTATTTAAGGGATTTCTTATCCTTGCTGATATCTTCCCTAATTTCTTAATGTTCCATTCTTTTGTGGTTCAGTATCAACAGATAATTGGTCATTTGTGTTAGGATTATTAATTAATCATCTTTTGAGCACCATAGTCTATTTTTCTTTTGCTAGATTAGGAGTTCATTTTCGCTTCACTAGTTCCATGGGGGACTCATCTGGGGACCATATAACACTCAATGTTTATATCTGCATGAGTTTAGGATCTCTAGAGACCAATCCCTATAATTTAAGAACCCACTCAAAGTGCCACCAACAGTTTTTAGCAATTGACCCTAGTAGGTGTTCAATTATGTTCAATTATGCTCCAATTCCCACCAGTTAATTCACTCTCAATCATCCTAGCACCACTTTGAATTATTTGAGGGAATTAGGGAACATTTTATCACCTAATGCATTTAGTTAACTAGTTTTGAACTGATTCAATGATCTGAAGTTGCATTAGTGAGATCTACTGGTCATTTCCCACACCGAGTTAGCTCTGGAGTCAGTCCAATTTGGTAGACTCGAATCCTATCTTATGGATTTGAATTATCCTATTTGTAATACCATTGTATTACATATTATTCATTGATTAATAGATTTAATGATATTATTCCAATGTTGTCTCCATGTGTGTTCAAATTTTCCATGATTAATTGATCAGTCTCTATTAAATTATTCTCTCTTTTCAGCGGCCTTCTTTTCTCATTGAATTCAAGCACGCTCAAAGATCATATGCTTCAAAAAAATTAACATAATATCAGAGCAGTTATCCAAGCCAACTTCAAACCTCAAAAGCTTCCATTGATGCACCAAAGGTAATTGGGTTCCACATAAATCCTGGTATTCTTTCCTTGCTCCCTCTAGATTCTTTCCAGAGAAGTCCAGCCACGTGTCATGGACCCAGATAAAGTCCACATGTCGAAGTGGACAGTTTTTGAATTGATTTGATTTGAATTGAATTGTTTTTTTAGTGTTTTTGTAGGTACATTCAAATATTTTATAATGAGTTAGTCATTCTTGAAGTTGTAAGATGGAGAATTCAGCATCTTTGACTCCCAGAATCCTCACACCCTTCAATTATCTTGATTGGAGGGTTGATATGCATAGTGTCTTGCACAACAAGGGTATGTATAGGGTCACCATGGAAAATAGTTTGAACCACATAAACATATTGAAAAATTGAAGTATCTGAACAAGCTTGGTGAAGCATTTGGCTTCATATGCATCCACATCTCCAGAGAGTTGCTCTTTTACCTTGAGGGATTGAGAACACCAAAATAAGTCTAGAATAAGATCAATCCTCGTTTGGAAAATAGGATGAGATGAGGGGCCATATCCTAGAGAATGAGTTGATAGCACTACAGACCAACAAATTTGAAACTATACAAAACAAATTCTCAAAATTCAAATCACTGGTCATGCAATGCAAGAAGTGCGGGATTAACAGGAAGGATGAGCAATTGGTGCTCTCTATTTTGAACAAACATGGCTTAGAATTCTGAATGTTCGCATATACCTTTCACTCTGGGATACTTACAACTCCTAATTGGAGAATTCCATTCCTTGTTGCTTTTAGAGAGTCTCTAATATAGGAACAGGACAAGTTAATACAGATGGGAGATCTCAGAGCCTTTCCAATTCAAGATCTCTTGAATAGTGATACAAATAATGCACAAGAAAGGAGGAATAAAAAAGGAAATGAAAAATAGAACACTAAATTCGAACCCAAGGAATATTTTGATCAAGCAGATGAAGCATCGGACTCTAAGAAAGACAAGCATCAAAGTTTTGACAAGGGAAAGTGATCCTACTATAAGAAAGGAAACCATACAGAGAAATATTGTATGGAGAATATCATAGATAATATGTCAAAACTCCTTGAGTGGCACAAATTTCCCTCCCTGGAGGTACAAGGAAGAATGAATCTAGAGACAAGACTAAAGATCATGATGAGAGATGCCATGCACTAAAGGATATTTTTTCAAAATCACATTCCTTTCTCATTGATTCAGGAGCCTCCAATAACATGGTTCCATCCAAAGAATCATTATCTTCATTATAAATTATTGACGGTATCATTATTCACATGGATGATGACATTCAAATTCAAGCTGAAGGAAATGGTTCAATCAAGTTAGAGCATGCATTGTTCAAGAATGTCCTCTATGTTCCCTCCTTAGCTACAAATTTGTTATCTGTATACTAGATGAGTCATACAGGCTCACCAAAGTGACTGGTATTTGGTCTTGACTCAGTGGATAGCTTATATATCTCAATTGGGAAGCTTATAGTGAAAGGTGTTGCAAACTATGCCTCCAAGGCATATGAATTCTCACACTTTTTTCCATACTCGGATCCAATGCAATCTTAGCTTTGTAGAAATTCAGGCCTGCAGTAGATTAATTTCACTCACAGCAATTAACAATTGATCATGCAAATTATCAACAATGGAGACTGAATATGGAGCTGTA